>JAHHFK020004024.1:0-29708 GCA_024533555.2 Aedes koreicus | reverse complement strand
TATATTCCCATTTATTGGACATGTTTCGAAAGTGCATCCGAACTTTTTGAATACCGTGTATAGACTGTTCCAGAAAGTATAAGCACACTTTCAAAATAACAAAAAAGTCTTTTTTTTTAGTTTTAACAATTTTATTTGGCAAATCATATTTGTATTTGTGTTTTATATGATATTTTACTCTCGTTTAATCAAAATATTTAATCATAGCCAAGACTCCTAACCTTTCCTCGAACATGACCCATTAGCTTCTGCACAGTGGTACTTCCCACCATTTTGACCACTTTTGGCCAATCTTTTTTAAATTTTTGGATGTCGTCAGCTGGTTTTATGAATTTTCGAAGCTTTGCTTTGGTTCAAGCCTCCGGGCAGTTCGGCGGATTCATGTCTTTCGGCACGAAACATACATTTTGACTTTTGTACCATTCTAAAGTGTACTTTGCGTAATGACATGACGCCAAATCAGGCCAAAACACTACTTGACCTTCGTGCAATCGGCAATAATCGCTTCTGGAGACATTCCTTAACGTATTTCTGAGTGTTCATCATCTCTGTTGTGATGTACGCACTAGATGTTTTACCACAATCGCATTTTGTCTGCAAAACCATAACCTTCTTACCGAATTTTTCGGTAAAAATTGCCTTCTCCGTTTCGGGGATGTCTTTGTCTTTGCTTACAGTATAAAATGGTGGTCCGGAAAGCGTTTTGTAATCTAGTTTCACATACGTTTAATCGTCCATTATTATACACCCAGAATTTCTACACAATAACGAATCGTAGAGTTTGCGGGCCCGTGGTTTCACGGACACGGCCTGTTTTTGGTTCCTTTTGGGTTTTTCTGCTTTCGGTATGTTTTTAGCCCAAGTCTTTCTTTGGCACGCATGACGTTACTCGACGAGGTCCCTAGTTTTTTCGCAACGTCCCGAACGGAAGTCGCTGGTTTTCGCTTGTAGGCATCCCTGATCTTTTTATTTTCGTTAAAAAATGGGATTCTTATTAAGGATAGAGTATAGAAAAGCAGATGTTATGACACTAAAACTTGTGGAATGAATAGACAGGAATGTGTTGGATTGTCATATGATAATCCGGTGACTTGAACCTGGCACAGTTGAATTGAGCCCTAGCAATATGGATGTCAGAATTCTTGGAATCGTTGCAGAAGAAAATTTGCCATAGTTATGGGACCATCCGTTTACTGAGCTTCACAGTGACCAGTTTTAATTTGGTGTGATTCTAACTTTTTTCTGGACCTACTATAAACTGGCCACTCCATAGCCAAGTGAACGGATGGTCCGATAACTATGGCAAACTTTCTTCTGGAACGATTCCAAAAATTTTGACACCCATATTGCTAGGGTTCAATTTCACTCATTTTTTTGCCATTCGTGACCTCATCTGCTCCAGAGTGACCGTTCCAGATTCAAGTCACCTGATTGTCACATGACAATCACACACATTCTTGTGTATTCATCCCACTTCTCTTAGTATTATTACTGCTGATTTTCTATTGAAATCTTTTCGGAACATGATTCTGGAAACCCGATGTTTCCGGAGACGAATGATGTCCATCGGTCAAAATTCATAATTTTGAGAAAATGGTTGAATTTTTTGAATCCAAAGCTGCTTCAATATTTCAAATTGATTGAATACTTTCAAAGTAATGGTCGTTTTAGTTTTGGGGCTACCAATGTTTTCTGTCGGCATCTTAAAGGTGTTATTTTTGTTGGACACACAACGGTTAAATCTGCATTCGGTTGGTTTTCTTGTAGTAAAAGTTTAGATTTTCACAGTTCCTTAATTATTGATAAACTCTTATAAATCTTATGCATCTCCCAGCCACTGTTCACTTCAACCTTGGCCATTTCGGTGGCTCGGTTTTGTCGTCTGCACATGCCATTTAGGCTGATGATTCTTTTCTTTTTTCAGCTTTAGCCTCAATCTGGAAAAGAGAGCAAGGATAAGGGTGTACACAAATTCGCCCAAATTAACTTGTAGCAGCTTTGACATGGGTTCCATGTCATATTTTTAGATCTTGTTGTTGCGTTGTGTTCTTTTAGCTTTAGTTCTCCGTACTTGTTCCCCCAATGCCGTGCCAGCCAGTGAAAAGACCGAACCGAAATTCACATGGGATCGTTGAATGCGTGCTCTCGCTCTACTGCCAATTCCGGGACACCAAAGAAAATAGGATCGGGGGGCGTAGAAATTCCGTCATCGGGTTGAATTATTGCTGACAAAAGAGTGAGTGACTCCCACTTGTAGGCACTCCATTATTCTGGTCCTGTGTCGATTCATTCAACCGAAGCACGGAAGCCTCGGGATTATGCAGAACCACTACACAGCTATGGATGGCGATGCGGCTGGTGCTGGTGGTGGCGGTGGTGGAGTTGTGAAGGTTTGTTTTTCATCTAGTCAATTGAATGCCACTTCATGCTGTCTCATGCGTACTGTCAGGAAATAAGGGGGGGGGGGGGGGGGGACTGTCGGGTAATGTCTCTATCTGTAATTGGTCGAGCATTGGTGCAATTTGTGTCTCAGGTATGAATAATGAAGGTCAATTTACTTTGATGGCAAAAGGGTGGCAATATTCTGATGGAATGCTGAGGACTCATTACGACGGATTGGATTCAAATGAACGGATTGTCAGGTTTACCACACCATTTTGGGAATTTTGAAACGCTACCATGACGTGTCATGATTTATATGGTCAGAAAGAGAAAGCAGAAATGATCCATATCGGATCTTTGTGACATTCCCTGAATGATTAATGATTTAGTTGCCATGTAGGTCAGGTCTTTTGATTTAAAATCATACCAGTTACCATTTGTTATTAACACCAACCACTTCCACACGAATATAACTAAAATCCCACATTTTCCCCAGTTTTCCATGACGAACTTCTCAGGCTTTAGCTGGGCTGATTGCTCATAAGTATTCAACGAAACCAATCAATTGTGTCGTTAATTACAAACCAGTTAATAGCCTGTGCCAATCAAATTTTCGCAGAATAAATCATTTCTGAACTCCACGAGAAGAGTGACAAAAAGTGTGATAATTACAGAACAGTTCGATTAATGGTAATCACAATCGACGTGTGACTACGCTCCGATTTGCTACCTCCAATCAATTTCATCCACCCACCACAAGCGTCATCAGCGAGGTGATTTTGGAAAATCGCATTACGTTCATCGTGGCTCATCGATCAGTTTTATGCCGCTTGAATTGTAGAATACGCTGTGTTGCCAGTTGTTTCTTTAAGTTTATAATTCGTTGACTAGTTTGGGATTTTTGAGGAGTAAATAAAAAACTGGTCCAAGGGACTATGTAACATGCAGACGTTTGAAGAGTGAAATATTTATAAGTATTATATGTAAAATATGATTAAAGATGTTGAGAATAATGCTTTTAACACTATCATATGCGCGGTTTAGACTGGACAATTATAACACGTTATAAGGCAATATGTCAATAATTATGGAAGCGGTCCAAGGTGGTGCCGATACTGAAGCCGGGGAAGTATCCGACCAACCAGTCAAGCTATCCTCAATCAGCAAGCTGTTCGAAAAATGCATCTACACAAAACTCCTCAAGCACACCGAGGCGAAAGTCATCCTTTTTGAGGAGCACTTCGGTTTCCGAAGGAGCCACTCAATGGCGGACTTACTCAACAGGTCTCAAACTTAGTAAAGCAGGCCAAGTCGTTCTTGAAGACTACAGTCATGTCGCTGTTGGACATCGAGAAGGCATTTGATAACGTTTGGAATGACGGCTTGGTGTAGAAGCTTTTCCATTTTCGTTTTCCAAACTACCTGGTGAAGATGATCTTGGACAACCTTGACGGTAGGACATAACAAGTTTGCGTTGGCAGCGCACTTTCCGACCCGTATGCGGTTCCCGCCGAAGTCTCCCAAAGTAGCATCCTGGGACCCATGCTGTACAATCTGTACACATCAGACACACCACCTCTGCCGGAAGAGGAACACTTTTGCTGTTTGCTGACGATTCGGTAATCCGTTACAAAGAACGTGTAATGCACACTCTCGTATCATCAAAGCTTCAGACTGGAAGTGATGCTTGCTCCAAATATGTCATCGACTGAAAGTGAACGCGGCCAAAACGCAAACCATTGGGGTTTTCGCACCGCAACATTGACCGCCTCAAACCAACAACAAATATCAAGATACTGAACGTAGAAATTATAGACTGTCTCAGAAAATAAGCGCACACTTTTCTAACGCGGCCATTTGAACATACTTTTCTATACGGATAGTCTGTCGGCTCCATCTCATTATTTACATCCAAACGTCAAACCAAACACAACTCACAGCAAAGTTTCACGCGCATTTCGAGAGGTGGGAAAGATTTCCGTTGAAAAACGCCGTGCCATCGTGCACAAGTGGAGCACTATTTTAGGATTGTCACTGAAAAAGTTGGCGACACTGGAAAACTTTGGTGTGAAAGCTGTGCGTATTGCGATCCGGAAGTTTGGGGAGGAGTATATCCTTGTGGACCTTCCACGAAGTGGACGAAAAAAAAAGGAACGTCAAAACCCAAATCGGACAACAAAATCGGCAAAGGCAAGCTAAGACAAAAAAGGACTCAGTTCGGCCAAAAAGCTGAACACCTCGAAGTCCAACGTTCAACGAGCTGAAGACGTACAATAAGCAGCCAAAAAGAAGTCCTACATAAGCAGCCAGCGTAAAACCACGGGCGCGGACACTGTATGACACAATTATGGTTATAGCAGTTATGGTTGATGAATGCAGATATTTACGGCAATCAATGCTCAATCAAAAATGCGTGTTGCCGCTGATTCGTCAACATGACAATCCTGTAATATCCTGGCCCAAACTTGTTTCGTGTCATTACGCTAAGTTGACCATGGATTGGTAGAAATTGCCCTGAAATTCGTCCCATCTATAGATTTTGGGCTCTGGCCAACAGATATCCTCGTAAACATGTTCAGCCAGCTGATATAGTGGTAAAGTTCAAAAAAGATTGGACAAGAGCGTATAAAATCGTTGTTAATCAATCTGTGCAGAACCTTATGAAGAACGTTAGAGGAAAAGTTCGAGAACTTGCTTATACATGAAAAAGTCATCAAAAATGATGAATGAAGATAAGCAATGTTGAAAAACCATATGTAAGTATAAAAGTTAACATAAATAAAAATACACATGTTTTTAAACGGACTGAAGGTGTGCCCTTTCTTTCTGAGACGGTCTATAAGTGGTCACCCGTGGTTCACTAGGTAGGTTCACTAGGATTGATTCTCGACTTCAAGTTCCTCTTTCGTTCGCACGTGAAGGACCGAATCACCAAGAGCACCTTCATGCTGAAACGACTGTATCCGGTTATCAACCGTCGCTCAATAGCTTTCACCGTCAATAAGCTGGCTGTCTACAGGTACATTGTTGCATGGAGTATGGGTCTCCGCTATGGTAAAGATGCGCCAGGTCCTGCAGAACAAGTACTAATAGATGATCTTGAATCTACCACCGCGCTCAGAAACAGCCGAGGTTCATCGGCTCGCAAATTTCGATCCTATCGACAACAGGCTTGACAGTTAGCATCAAGCTCGGACTGTAAACTTTGAGTATTAATAATTTAGGAATTTATACCAATAATTTTGTGCATAGTAGGATTAGCTAGAATTAAGGTTAATAATAAACTTTAAACAGAAAAAAATATTCGTATTGTAGAACGGCAAACTACACCGTGTCCAATATATTCTCATACAAAATTAAACTCTATTTCAAATCGATAATCCAGATTTTATTGATAACTTTACCCATAATATTGCAATATAATACTGATCAACTACAGCATATGTTTTGAAATAACACCATTGCATAATTATGTTCATGGCCACTCGGAAACCTGTTCCGGAAAGTCAAGTCCATGGACAAATCATCAGATGGTCACAAAACGTTGATAAATATCCTACTGGCGAAATTTCATGAATGTTGATACCCATATTGCCAGGGTTTACTGCTGAAAATGTTCATGGCCACTCGAAGCCCCACGGGAACTTGTTCCGGAAAAACAGGTCCGAGGACAAATCATCAGATGGCCACTAAACATTGAGAAATATCCTACTGGAGAAATTTCATGAATTTTGATACCCATATTGCCAGGTTTTCCTTCTAATTATGTTCATGGCCACAAAACGTTGAGAAATGTCCTACTGGCGGAATTTCATGAACTTTGATAGCCATATTGCCAGGGTTTTCTACTGAAAATGTTCATGGCCACTCGAGGCCCTACGGGAACCTGTTACAGGATGGCCGTTACAGGAACAAGTCGTCATATGGCCCACAATGGAATAGAAATAGTTTCTAGGAATTATTCCAAAGATTTTGACATCCTTTCTCGTAATTCAATAGATGTTTCCAAATAGTGTCTCCGTACCGGACCACTGCCCTGGAAACCCGGATTTACGGGAACCAGTTGAAGTTAAATGGTCATTGCTGATAATGATCCTGAAGCGAATGAGTTTTTGAATCTAGCGGTGTCAAAAGAATTAAAATCGATCAATAATTGCCAGAGTTATAATCATTTGAATTTGGTGGGTACCTGGGTACCCTGTCGATCACTTAATGGGTATATAAAATCGAAGTCCCCCCCTTCGGCCCCCCTTGCTACTATACGAAATTTTGTTATGCAAAAAGTTGCCTTCCAACTTTTTTTAAGATGTCACTGAATTTCAGCTTCCTGTTTTAAAATAAACTATGAAATTTCGTAACGTAAAACATGAAAAGGTACCCGGGTACCCTGTCGATCACATAAGGGTTAAAATTGTTATTCCTATTAACCTCGAGACGGCCGTGAGTAATCGGTTCTATCCTTCTAAATTTAGTTTTAAGATAACTGATGTATATAAATATGAAAACTTGGCTCTGTAAAGTTGATTCGACGAGTCTGACCGAATAAATGATTTGTAAAAAAAAGATTGATTTTAACGACCTACTTAAATGATGAGACTAAGTATTCGTCTTTTAAAAGTAAGTCATTTAACTTCTCGTGGTTCAGGAAACGACTTATTAAGCTACTTTAAGCAGCCATTTGATTGAATTTGTCTGGCTATTGGTTTTGCGTCATAAACAATGCAACTAATAAATTGCAACTAATTGCACGAAAAGTTCTGCACAAATACATGTTTAGAACGGTTTGATATTTTCCACCTATGCTAAGATAACTTCACTTAAAAGCAGTTGTAAGCAGTTATAATAAAATAACACATTTTATTATTTTATTTTATTTTATAATATCATTAGAAATTTTTGTGTTTGACCTAGACCAAATTTCCGGATAATCAAATTGCGAGCAATCCATTCTTGGAATACATGGGAGTGTTAATAATACTAGGATTTTATTTTATTATTTCGTTTGAACCTCCTAACGAAATCCCCACACAATTTTTCTTCAGTTTTTGAAGTAAAAAAAACATGGTTTAGCTTCTGAATTATTCTAATTCTTTGCTCCAATGCATTGCAATGGATTGAACACTTTTGTTGAAGGCGTATAGGACATTGTTGTTTTACTTATAATGACATTCAACCATCATCTTTTCAGTACGTTATGCATATCCTTTGAACAAATAAGCAGCTATTAGTTTAATTTAATATTACATTTATAAATAGTACAGTAGATTTTAAGTCTCAGTGAACCAGGTATACGAATACAGAAAAACTAACTATCAAACTACTAGTGTCCCTATTGTTCAGATATTTATAATTTAAATATATCTGCATAGCCAAAATCATAGAAGCACTTCAAGTGTTAAGAATGGATTTATAATTATTTTAGCCGATAGTGTATTTGGTTTGTTCGTAGACCAAAATTTTGCAATACAAAATGAGATTTTAAAATTTCACTCATTCCTTTCAGTTTGAACCCAACATGAACCTGTAACGATTTATTATTCTTTGAATGAATCAGAAATCTGATTTTCGCAAACGTAAACATAATTTTACACATATTTTTCTTTTTCATAATCGCAAGCAATGCTCTATTCTCGAGGATTTATTCAAGGGCCTTTATATTTTTCATAATAGAACAGAATAATGATCCATAAATCTGAAAACGTTTCAAAAATAAATTTATTCCAACACGATTTTCAGATCATTTTACTTGTCAATTATTTGATCGGGAATGTTTGGTTGTTATCCTCGTGTTCATTTAAACATCGGTATCATTTCACCTTTTCTCAACGTAATTAACAATATTTGAAGTATACAAATATTGTACACTTCACCAGTATTGTTGGTAGTATACAATCGGGCGCATAATCTTTTACCATACTACCCCGATGCGGGGTAGGCAAGATTTTACCTGGACCTACCGCCCACCCCCGCTATATAACTCATCATACTACCTTCATATGCCCTCCGCTCGTTTCCAACTTGTACCTTTCAATTTTCATAACCTGCCGTTACTCTATACGGAACTATCAATGCTTTCTCTTCTATTCTCTTAGTTCTAGCGATAAATTACTGTCCACCCGTAGGGCCTCTCATGTTGATGGAAATAATCTGTTTCTGACAAATTTCATCATTAGATATCGTTACTCCGCGCATATGGAGAATACAACAATAACAACAATCAAAGTGAATAATACTACTGTTTTTTTTTTCTTTTCGTACTACTTAATTGATTTCCGGGGCTCAATTTTTTATTTACGCTTCAACAGTTGTAAATCGAGAGCTCTCAGTTCTTTTGTGGCAACAAATTTGTTTGATTTCACCCGCTCTCCTTATTTAATAAATATTAACATGTTTTTAGCTAAGTTTCGAAATTGCTCGAAAAAATCCTTATTTCAATTCATTTTGGATGCTTACCGGATCCAAATTTTTTTGAACGATTCCATAAAAATTCTGGAGACCGTGATATGGTATTTGTGTACTTGGGTGTTGATTTAAGTGCATTTTTTATAAAAATCATTTTGTTTCTAATTGTTCGTCATTCATACGATTTGCACAAATTTGTCATACCCAAGTTTTGACTATATTTCCGGTCAAATGGTACATGAATCGAGACATTTCGCGCAGTAGAACAAAAGATATTGATTTTCAAAATCTCACGTACCTAATCCAGCCCAAATATTGAAACGGAAACAACATATATTGAAAAGTTCGACGTTGTCTTACACATGCTTGTAAAACTGGAATCCTTGTACGTAATGCCAATGATTGGTTATGAAGAGTTGATGGAAATAATTTCTTATAAAAATGCGAGTTCAAGAATGTAACTGTATTAACTAGAGAACAATATGAAAAGAAAAGTATTGATAAAGTGTGCATGGAAAAAAGAAACGACTAAATGTTCCAATTTTTCATGCGATTAGTGCCTCTCAGAAGTAGCTGCCTTCGTTAAAAAGTATCCCAAGGATAACGACGAGGTGTATTGGCCGACGCTAGGGCTCATTACTTGAATAAAATGCAATTTAGTTTGTTAAAATAACTTGTTCCGTGATTTTTTACCATCCATCAAAAATAGTCGAAAATAGTCACTTCTTTTTAATGCACACATTAGTTCCGTAAGAGTATTGATTGGATTTTATTAAAATTGAGTAAAAGCCACACATCACAAATTAAGATCCTCCTCAACATTAACATCCGCCATGTAGCACTTCTTAGTGATTCCTTGAAATAGCTCATAACAATTTGAAGGATTGATAAATTCCCCTACCTCAAATTAATATGAAAGACAACACAATTATTGCTTATCACTAGTCAGTCGTTTTTACAAACCTAAATGTTCTGAAAATTGTCTCAATATATTGTAAACAGTTGCTATACGACACATAACGGAAAACTCGATCTTGGGCACATCAACAGTTTGTTCTGTACCTTCTATTCTTTTCATAGTCATATTCCGGAAATCGAGAAAAGACATACAACAAAACAAATCAAATCAATCACATACTCGTTATTCTCGTTCCGGTCGACAGCAACTTTCCTTCTGCTCTTCCGTTGCCTCCAGGCTCGACAGGACTTCCACCGTCGTTGTTTCAGTCAACGCACCAGCTCACTTTTTTTTTCATACAAGTTATCCGGCAAGATGACTTGCTGGCAATTTCTCTTCGTTCCTAGAATGGCACACCAGCTTCAATCAGCATCATCACACTTGGCAATTTCTTCGCTTCTTCAAGATCAATAGCACACCACACTGCGGGGAACTTGGGCTCCCAGCGGGGGAATATGCTTTTGGCGGATCATCACGACTTGCCTCCTCCCCTCGCCTCCCTATGGTTTCTTTTCACTTGCAAGAAAAAAAAAACTCTCAAAGAAATCAAGGAAATTGATTCCTGAACCTTCTGGTATATATGTGTGTGTGCTATGCACCACCTTTCACGCTGGGCTTTCTTCGCTCTGGCAGACGTTTAACCGGAGAACCCGGATGATTGATGATGCCAATGCTGGCTTACTGAACGATGCAAATTTAACGATTTGCCCTTACGTTGTTTTTTTTTCCGTTGTGCAACACAATCACTCACTAGCTTTATCACGGAATCTCACAATAACCAAACTTGTAATCTAATCAATGATTTAGAACCGCGTCGAGAGTCGCGTTTTTATAATTTCACCGACAAGCTCACAATAGGTGCGATATTTTCTTGACTCGGCACAATTATTCCAAATCTCGCGGCTCATTGAACATTCACATTAATTTTCCGCCCGACGAGTTATTTTTTTATTTTTTATTATTGCGGTGAACCTATTGTGGAAACCAACAGCCCGTCACAGGTTAGGTCTGATGGTAAAAAAGCTTTTCACCCCGCAAATCAACCGTAAATCGCAATCGTTAGCACACTTTCGTTTGAGCTTCAGTCAACCGGTGCCCCGTGGTCGTCACGATTCCTCCGAAAATTCACCTCTTGGACTTTTCCAAACACTGCCTCACATCCACGCTACGTATGCTTGGTCTACTTCAAAATCCATGACCTACAGGAAAGCCTCACCACCTTTATACCACCCCATCTTGCCGACGTACGTCATATATTGGTAGCAACGAACCGAGCTCCCCAACTAGTTAGTTAGTACATCCACTCACATACACACCCACATGGAATACTCCCAGCCTCACTTACTCATCCTCCGTCATATTTGGTTATGCGAGACTACTTTCTTCAGGGTGGTGGAAGAAGGGGAGAATGTTGGGACTCGTGTGAAAAACTTGGCTGGAAGCTGACTGGCACTAACCAGGGGTACCGCGACAATTTGACCAAACTATGCTGCAAGGGGGATTCAGTGATCCAGAACGCGTCCGAACTGACGAAAGTATCCCGACGAACTGAACTGATGCGGTTGCGGGAAAATTTCAACCGCTTCATCGGATCAGCATTTTCCTGCGCTCGCATCACAACCCCACGGTCAGGGTGAACGCTCGGGAAAATGTGATGAATCGATGCTCTCACTGAGGTGCAGAATGAATTTTTTGCTCAGAGATATGGAGCGAACGAGAGGGAAGCTCTCTATTTCTCGCGCTGATAACAGCGATTCAGTGGGAGGGAATGTTTTGGTTTCGATCAGCTGATTGTAGCATGCCATGCCTTGGTAGATTCAAGTTCATCGAAATGAAGTTCGAAAGTTCATTCCACAGACACAAATCCAGAAGACAGATGGAAGATGTTTGTAATTTTTTGAATGCTTTCGATTGAAAAAAGGAGGCCAACATTTTGTAATTAAATAATGGACGGATTGATTCAAAATTAAATTTCACAAATACATTGCACTAACCTTTTGATATACTGGATGTTTCTGAAGGTGAATGGATTTCATACGAAGTAATCAAATTCGACACTTTTTAATTCTTCGGCTAGTCACCATTTCCGTTACATCCTTAGAGGGTGAGTTGATAATTATTGCGCCATTCTATATAGATTGGTGAATCGACTATGGTTGTCGAATTGAAACTAAATATTTATATTAAATAGTTCAGTATATGTATTTATTTCAGCTTACATAAGCCAATTAAATTTTAAGATGAGTAAGAGTTAAATACTAGAAAAGGCGTTTGACGCCCTCTATAAGAGCATTGGAGGCACTTTGCCGTGCTAACGACACACGTAAATTCTACGAGAAGTTGAACAGCTCACGCAAAGTTTACCTACCACAAACCGATTTGTGCAGAGATCTGGAAAGTTTAAACAAACGAATGTGGAAAGGCAACAAATCTAGGAATACGCGCAGAAAATGACAAATCCGACTTAAACCCTCCAGGAAGTTTAGGAGGAAATCGGTTGAAAACCAACAAAGTTGCTGGTGTTGACCAACTCCTCAGAAAGCTATTAAAATACGGTGGTGAAGCAGTAGCCAGGGCGCTACTCTGGCGCTTCCAAGATTTGAGAGGGAGAGCATTCACCTAAGGATTGGATGAAACGTATCGGATAGCTGGATTGCTGCAACTTTCGATCAATCACACTACTGAGCGCCGCCCACAAGTTGCTCTCCCAAGTTTAATGTCGCCGCCTGTCATCAATTGCAAAGAAGTTCGTGGAGCACCAAGCAGGACTCAGGGGTGCCCACGTTACTACGGACCAGATTTTTGCGATTTTCGAAGTCTCAGGGAGACACTCGAACCCCTTTGAATCTCGGAGAGGTTACAGTAAGGTGATGGATTGCCGTGTTTGCTATTTAACATTGCATTGGAGAGTGTGATACAAAGAGTGGGGATATACATGAGTGACACGATCTTCTGTCCAACTGTTTGGCTTCGTCGCTTTGGCTACGCCGAGCACGTACAGAATGCAAAAATAGTTTATCCACCCCCCCTAATAATTTACATTTTTTTTTGTTTTTCTGGTGAAAATCAGTTGAATTTGATGAGTGTTCTTACATGATTTATCTATTCATGTTTTTTTTTATCACATTTAAATGCCATATTTTATATCTCTTTTTGAGATGTTATGTGATGAATTATGAAAAAGGGTAAAAAATTACGAAAAAAACGAAAGGATGAGTTATGTCAGTGACATAACTGCAAAGTTGACGTAGGACTGCTTGTTGATGTGAAGAAATTGATGTCATCGAATTCATGAATTTCTACTATATTTTATTCAGTCTAAAGAACCATGAAACCCTGCGCTGTTGGTGTGTGAGGCTCCGGTTCTTCTTCCGCTATTGGTTCTTCACGAAAATTTATAGAAACTGAAGTTCGCCTCGAATTGACTGTTAATGATATTTTGTTTGTTAAATCATCGCCAACATTAGATTGGCTTTCATAGTCATTTGCTCTTGAACAAAAGGTCACAAATACAAATTAAGCACTCTTTAAGGAAGAAGAGCTTTATTTCTATCCGCTGATATATTCAATTTGAATGAATTGTATACAAATTCCGATAAATTAGCAGACAAAGTGTTTGTTTACAAAAGCAGATTCGCCCTAAGCAAATGTTGGCACTAAAATGTCCAACGTGCTTGTAAGTGTGAAATGGATCATGTGTTTACGGAGGGAAAATGGTTCGCGATTGAAATGTTCTTATCAGTTTTCTTGGCTGCAGGACAGCCTGAGTGTTTGGCGGCACGTGATACTACGTTAAAAATAGGCATTTACATCGTTTCCAACTCGGATTGTACAGACTGAAAAGTGAACATACACCCAAAAGTTGAAAAGGTGGCAAAAAATGCAATTGCAGTTTTGCAATCATATTTTGAGAAATCCGCATGATTCAGAAAAGGCAATTTCGCCCATTTTGATCCACAAAGCGTTTAATGGTACAAATGAAGCCATGCAAATGTGTGCAAGCGACTGGCAAGCAAAAATAGCTCGAAACAATTTTATCGCTGTAGGATCCTTTTTCAATCATCACCAACATATCTATATACAATATGGATGAGTCGATATCACAAAATACCGCAACGCTATTGGCCACTGTTGTATTGCCGTCGTCAAGTGTTCTATGTTTGTTCTCACTGATCATCGACAAAGCGTTTTATGAAATAAACAATGCCATGCAAGTATGTTAGCGACAGGTTGCACATAGCTTGGTGAAAATATGTCCATTTGCTTCATTGCTGTACCATGAATTCTTTGCTAAGTGAACTAACTGTAAGATTTCTATTTCGAATTGTTAGTTTGTCAAAGTGGCTGAATGGTTGCCATCAAAAGCCGCTGCGCTGACGATCACGGTTCGTATTCCGATCTCATACTAAACACATTTTATTTTTGTGAGCCATCTGACTTTCGGGCACTCATCTCTTACTCATCAACTAAGTATCACTGCGCAAAACCTCACGCACACGTTCAATTTTTCATTGCAAATTGCTGTTGCTGTTTTGCCCACAACTAATGTTAGATTTGTCATCCAAGTTACGATCAATAGCAAGAATGGAACAAAATTAATGATGCAAAAACTTCCACAGGCTGGAGCGGGAATCGAACCCTCAACTTCATGACAACAACCGCTTGAACGACGGGCGACGCCGCTAACCACTTGACCACAAAGATGATGTGGGCGATTGATTTCGCCATTTTCTCCGAGACGCGGCTTTTTCAACGCCATATTGAGCCGGTGCGTGGTAGTGAAAATTTCGATGAGCTCAAGAGAAATTTCTATCAAACATACTCTTTAGTTGGCAACTTGATTTGATTGTCCTGAAAAGGACGGATTTTAGTTGATAACATGGTTCGCGATTGAAATATTCTTCGGTCTTCTTGGGCTGCAGGACACCACTCTGTGAAATGGTCACACCGGAGAAAAGGTTGTTCAGCTCCTCGTCGTTGCGGATGGCTAGCTGCAGGTGACGTGGATGCCTCTTCTTGGTCGGGTCTTCTTGTTTCTACGGGCGGCGTTTTCTACTAACGTGCTCCGCAAATACGTTTGTCGCATGCGGATGCACAGCGAGAACTGATGATTGGTCGGTCGTCCCCACATGTTTGATATTCGTTGGCACGGTAACTGTGGCAGTATGAACCAATCAGAGCGAGGCGCAAACATGATGTCATTTTCGACCAATAGCTTTGTGCGTTTAGTCATTTTTCTTTTAAGTACATTTTAATTAGTTCAAACAAACATTATGAATTAAGTTTGCAACAGGGATTCAGCTTTGATGTTCTACCTTGCGAATGAAATACTTATCGTAAAATTTCTGTGGGCCATAGAGGAGATATTATCGTTCAAAGTCTCCAAACCCGCGTAACATTTGCGATTTCAGAAATTTTAAAACGGCGCCCCTATACAGGAATAAAAAAGAGAGACGTAAGTCCTACGTCAAAAAATGCCCAAATTTTTTTTTTTTCTCCAATTCCTTGCTCTTTCCTCCTCTTTTTTTTCTTTCTTTTTTTCCCAACCCCAAAAAAACCACACCCATATTAAAACAAACCAAAAAAAACTAACAATATCCCCTCCTCCCCCCCCCCCCCTGCAACCCCCCCCCCCCCCCCCGGGCCCCCCCCCCCACCAAACGCCCCCCCCCACCTCCAACACAAAAAAGAGTTCCTCCCCACCCACACCCCCAACCAACTCAAAACAAAAGTCTCCCAGAGAGCACTCCAACCATTTTCCCCAAAAAATATCAAAAACTATAAGGGACAGCCCAATGGGGTTGTACGCAAAGTTGACGTAGGACTACGCAGCAATCTAATTCCCATACACGTCAGGGCCATCCGCTAATTGATTTAAGTCAGTTCTGAAAAGGGCCAAGAAAATTCTATTGTACACTCTTTAGAAAGCATTTGGTGGCTCTTAATTATGATACGGCCCCGGTTGTATTTTCTACGATGGTTGAGAGGGCCACTATCTCTAACGCGTAGAAGATAGTTATGGATCTGTTGGTTCATTGATTTTTCAACGCGCTTTGCCATTTACTCCGGGACGCGGCGTTTGAAGCAATGTCATGTTCAGTCGGGCGCGGTAATGGAAATTTCAAACAGCCCAAGAGAAAATGTTAACCAAATAAACTCTTTAATTGGAAAATTGATTTGGTCGTCCTGAAAAGGACGGATTTAGTTGACGGGGGAGAAACAGTTCGCGATTGAACTTGGGCTTTCTTTCTTGGTTCATCTCGTGGGATGATTGATTCTTGTCTCGTTGTCACGGGTGGCTTTTTCCCGCCAAATTGTAGGCTTCAGCAGCCATGTTTCTCACAGCGAGGTTGACGGGAGCATCGGCAACAACAGCCAACTGCCAACGTCTCTCTGGGCAACCACTGCTCGCCAGTGCTGCTGCCGGCTACGTCCAACTGCAGATCCTACTCTGCACAGCTCCACGACCACCGAAAAACTAATTCAAAATGCGAAGGTGTACCCGTTATATAACATTCATGGCTGCCTAGGAGACGTTCGTTACTTAAATATGAAATCTGTGCTAGAAAAGTACTGTGTATTTGGTAAATTTACTCTGAAAAAATCGACATTATAAGACATAACCTTATATTTGCGTTAATTTGAATAGTTGAATGTTATAAATCAATAGATTTAAATATTGGAATCGAAGCGTAGAAAATGTCCGATCGATTGGTGAAAACATTTTGTAAATCGATCGTGAAATGACTTAGTTATTAATGTTCAAAACCTATATACTTTTCGTTACGCTCCAAATTTTCGCAATTCGAACGTGTACCCCAGTATTGAAAACACAGACGTAGTCCTACGTCAAAAAAGGCAAACATGCAACAAACAAAACTTTTTTCAAAAAAAAAACCAAAAAAAAAATTTGCGCCACAGTCAACATGCGTGGTGAGTTACTTTACCAACATTGATTTTTCAACCAACTGAGCATGAATTTGATTTTTATTTCTTCAGGTAGAGTCATGATGTGGGGATCTTGGCTACATCCCGTGTTGGAGAACTTGAGTCCATTGATGGAATCATGACCAAGGTGGTTTATTTGGACATTTTGAAGCGAAAACTACCAGCCTCTGCACAAAAGCTAAAGTTGGGGCGCAGATATACGTTCCAACAAGCCGGAGATCCGAAGCACACCTCAATGCTGGTTTCGCAGTGGTACAAGGAAAAGCGTATCAAGGTTATGGAGTTGTCAGCACAGTCTCCCAACCTTAATCCGATCGAGCATCTCTGGTCAATTTTGAAAATTAAGGTTCAGGAGCCAAAACCAACAAGCATCCAGCAATTGCGGCAGGTAATCTCAACTGAATGGGACAAAATCACTCCGGAAACAACTGCTAAGCTTGTTGAGTCTTTGCTACGACGATGTCGAGCAGTTATTGAAGCCAAAGGTCATACGAAGTACTTAAACTATGTGAGCCAGAGCGGTAGATATACTTTTTTTGCGTTATTTTTTAATCATCATGTTTCAAATGCAAGAGAATTTGTTTTTTGTTTTGAACTCGCATGAATTTGCTTTGTTTTTGTATAAATAATAATCAACTGAACAACAATTAAACGTGTTTCAATTTTCTGGGGGATTTTTTGGAAGAAATCTAATTTTTCACTGAGGGTGGATAAACTTTTTTTGCATACTGTAGATCCCCGCCCCCCCCCCGTTTCGTATAATATTCATCTTCCTTTTTTTAAATTCTCTTTGCTTCGTTTCCCCCACCCGGCCCCCCCACCGGTTGGGCCGGGAAGGTCTAAGATGTAAGAGCCCCTCACTCCTCTCAACGGGGTGGCTCCCATACAAATGAAACACATATTTCCCAACAAATCCAACACAAATTTCTGCATAACTCGAGAACTTATCAAGTAAATGGAACCACATTTGGCAAGTGGAGGTTTTTGAAGGCAAGAAATGTTTCTAAGTTGACTCGAGCCCCTCCCTTCTCTGAAAGGAGGGCTCATATACAAATGAAACACAAATTTCGGAATAACTCGAGAACTTATCAAGTTAATGGAACCCAATTTGGCATGTGGAGGTTTTCGAAGGCAAAAAATGATTCTATTGTGGTTTTAGACTCCTCCGCTCACTGAAAGAGGGGTCTCTCATACAAATGAAACACGAATTTCTGCATAACTCGATAACAATTAAAGCAAATGGCATGTGGAGGTTTTTGAGAGAAATAAATGTTTATAATGTGGTTTGAGACCCCTCCGCCTTCTGGAAGGGGAGACTCCAATAAAAATGAAACATAATTTTTAGCATAACTCGAGAGACAATGAAGCAAATGAAACCAAATTTGGCATTTGGCATGTTGAGGTTTTTGGAGGCAAGAAATGTTTCTATGCCAGTTCAATACCCCTCCCCATTTTGAAGGGGGGGGGGGCTCCCATACAAATAAAAAGCAAATTTCTGCATAACTCGAGAACTAATCAAGTAAATGAAACCCTTTTAGCATATTGGGGTTTTTGGAGGCTAGATTTCTATATACATTAAAATGAATTTCTGTCTGTCCTTATAGACTCGGAAAGTTCTGAACCGACCAACGTGACAATTTATATGAAGGGGTTTTTGGGGCTGAGAAAGGTTCTTATGATTGTTTGAGACCCCTTCTCTCTCAGGAAGGAACGCTCTCATACAAATGAGACACAAATTTCATCATAACCCGAGAACTAATCAAGCAAATTGAATCAAATTTGGCATGTGGGGGGTTTTGAAGGCAAAAATGTATCTATGGTAGTTCAAAACACCTCCCCTCTCTGAAGAAGAGGGGGGGGGGTTAAAAAACAAATGAAACTCAAATTTTTATTATAATCTATGAGCCCAATGTGATGGTTCGAGAACTAATCAAGCAAATGGAACTAAATTTGGCATGTGGGGGGTTTTGAAGGCAATGATTGTGTGGTGGTTTGAGAAACAACCCTCCTCTGGAAGGGAGGGCTCCCATACAAATGAAACACAAATTTCTACCAAAAATGAGAATTGTCCAGGTTACTTAAACACAAAACGTGTTTTTCTCGGGTAAGAAGCATGTTTTGATAGAAGTTCATTCAAGAAAAAAAAATTCATTTCGAAAAAAAAAACCATAAACGTGCCAGTTATATTAAATTTTCTTTCATTTAGTTGCAAGCGTAGCAGCGCACGCATCGGGTTCAGCTAGTTGCATATAAATATAAGTTTAAAGTAATAAAATTTGCGATTTTTTTTTTTTTTTTTTTTTTTTTTTTTTTTTTTCCCACAACCATTTTTTAAAAATTTAAAATTTAAAATTCGTTTTTTTTCTCTCATGGTTGTCATGCATTGTCTAAATTTTCTGATTCATAATGATTTCGAGAGTTTGTGAACAATTGCAACACAACAGCAGTAGGCACACATGAAATTTTTGTTCATATTATAATATCCTTTCACTATGTATATATTATCTTACCTGATATTGTTTATTCATTACCATTAGCATTCATTTTTATCATCAGCATTACCATTTTTATCATTACTTGTGTTTTCGTGATTTATATATTAACATAAAAATAATTTTATAATTTTTACCTAATCGGTTATGTATACTTTTATTATGCCTTATGTGTCCAATTATTCTTTGATCTTCTCTTCTCCTCTTATGATTAAGAAGTATCCAGTGCCTTGAATACAAGAAGCTGCAACGGAATCTTTGGTAGGCTTTTGCACTTAAGGAGTGTATCGAATATAAGCTATCCACATACATTTGCGTTGTACGCATGTATTTGTGATGGTTTTTTATGCTCTGAACACTGCATGCTGTGCGTTTGACTGTCAGCTTTCTTTTGTTTACTTGTTTGTGCGGTTCAAATTCTGCGTTTTCAAAATGTCGCGTATTGAAAAGGAAGTGAAAATTAAGGTTCTGGACACATGGCTAAGTGAGAAGGGTATTACTATGCGAAAATTGGCGAAGCGGTTTGGAATTCATCATGCGAGTGTTAAAACCATCATTAATAAGTTTGGGGAACACTATTCTTTGGATGAGCTACCAGGAAGAGGCAGAAAACCCGGTTCTTCCAACCCGAAACTGGAGCAGAAAGTGGTATCTCTAATCATGAAGAACAAATCAATGTCAATACGTGATTTGGCCAAAAAAGCAGGAACGAGTGTCGGAATGATCCAGCGTATCAAGAGGCGAAACCACCTGAAGACCTACAAGAAGCAGAAAATCTCGAAACAAAGTGCAGAACAGAAGAAGCGAGCAGCAACAAGGGCCCGGAAATTGTATTCGCGTCTTTTGCAGCGTCCGGATGCATGCGTTTTGATGGACGATGAGACCTATGTAAAGGAGGACTCAAAAACCCTTCCAGGTCCACAATACTTTACTGCCGTCGTTGGAGAGGATGTGAGCGATGCGGACAGGTCGATTCAAGTGGAGAAATTCGGTCGAAAGGTACTGGTATGGCAAGCAATATGTTCCTGTGGTTTGAAGTCAACCATTTTTTACACTACCGGAACTATAAATGCGGAAATCTATCGATCTGAGTGTCTCCAGAAGAGATTGTTGCCTTTATATAAGAAGCATAGTACACCTCCACTGTTTTGGCCGGATTTAGCGTCGGCTCACTATGCCAAAACCACTCTCAATTGGCTTGCGGAAAAGGGTATAGATTTCGTTGAGAAAAATATCAATCCACCAAATTGCCCTCAGCTTCGACCCATCGAACGTTACTGGGCAATCGTGAAGAGGTGGCAAGGCTGGTAAGGCAGCTGGGAACATGCAGGAGTTCAAAAAAATTTGGGCTCAAGCGTCCAAAAAATGCGATGCAACACTTGTCCGGAACTTGATGAAGAGCATTCGATCCAAAGTTCGAAAATTCGTGAAGGAATAACTTAAATTTCATCCGGTCTTCATTATATTCAAGTTTAACCTCGTACAATAAAGGATCAATTTTTTGTATGCATAAAATATCGGTTTTCAACAAAATTTGAAAGAAAGTTTGTGGATAGCTTATTTTCGATACACTCCTCATTACTAAATGTATTTTTCATTTCCAGTTTACAAATGAACATTTTGCCAAATCTGAGCTGATTTGATTCATGCAGTGCTGTGTGCCATTTGGCTACTGCCTGATTTTACAGTTCCATCTTTTTCATTACTTGATTATTATTACTCACAATATCATTACATTTGGTAAGTTTGTTTTATCGATTTAACTTCATAGATGATTACAACATTGCTTTTTGTGTTTTATTTACATTTGTATTTAACTTCCTTTCAAATAAATTTTCCCTATTTTCCTAACTCAGGAGCAATAAATATTAGGCCAGCAAAAAAAAGGCAGATTGCTGTTATAAAATGAGCATCAAGCATCAAATGGTAACCATAGCAAGTAAATTAAAATGTTTAAATGTCAGTTTTGTAAAATTTCAATAGATTTAACAAACTTTTTAGGATACCTCAAGTCAAGATTTTAGAGAATTGTTGCTATCGCTGAAAACGAACGAAAACGTGCTAAAGTGCGGAACCACAGAACTCTACACCTTAATACTTTACAACATTTCTAGCATTTCAGGATCAACCAAATGAAGATCATATATAATAGATACGAATGCTTGTAGTATTTTTCATTTACATAAATATATACACTATTGTATAAATGTTTCATGAGCATGGGAGGGACCATCAGGGCACCAGATTAATGCACGCTGGATGGGGAGAGTGGGAATGCCAACTCCCCATTGCTAACAGTTTGTGAAAAGAGGGCGGGCTCTTTTCCCCGACCATTGGGGCATCCTCATGTTAGATAGCTTTCTCATATGACCAATTGTTCAATCTTGTTGTTGGAATGAGATTCTTTATATCCCTGTGCCCTTCATACAATGGCATGATTGGGATAATCAGTGGTTATTGAAGCTTGAATTAGTCTAACAGAGAGGAGAGCCCATTGCTGTCGGACTTAGTTTCCGAATAGGTGGTATTACATATTATGCATCATGTCATACATCATACAGTGTTACTATTTCCTGGTACTGGATTTACCAAATACCGCTCAATTTACGCAAATTCCGCATTTAAAAAACGCAAATTTGCTCAATTTACGCAAACCGCTCAATTCTCCTGCATACAGAGCTTCTTTATCTAGCTTTATTGATCTCTTCTCTGTCTAGCACCGTTAAAAGGTCACGTGACTGTACAATGATGAGCTGGAAGAGCCAGACAGTTAAATGACTTTATATTAGTAAACCATAGTAAAGTGGACATAACTATACACGCCAATATCTGCGAGTCACAGTCGTCGTCGCATCATCTGCTCGAGAGTTGAGATGTTTCTTTGATACTACGACGCCTTAAAGATGTGTAACCGCCATAAAACACCGCGAAACTGTCAAAGTTGAGCCAAAAAAAAAAAGAAAATTGCTATATGAAAAATTTCGAAAATACGAGTTGATAGCAGAAGCATCTAAGATAAGTGATTTTTTTTTGTACGGAAAGAGTCGGGAAGTTCAATTCAATGCAGATGCTTACAATGGCAGTCGGAAAAATTTGTCAAGCTCATCAATTGGCATTAAGCGTGTAAAAAGTGAGCTAGAAAATATCGTTTTTGAAGATTCAGAGAAATGTGAAGATTAATTGCAGCGACTTGAAGCGAACAACTTTCGAAGCGATATGGGGAAGTGGTCAGAACTATCTGAAGAAGCCGTTTAGTTTTGGGTCGAAAAAGGGCCATGTGAATTGAACAATTGCGACTAGATTTTGTTTGACAAATCCTCAGTCAGACAAGAACGAGCAGACGAATATGGTGCTAGAAAGTGTACAAAAACTTTGTTTTATCGTAAGCACCAAAGTGGACCGAGGATTTTTCGAGACTGGCTTTGCTTCTCTTCGACTACTGGAAAATTGAATTGTTTTCACTGCAAAGTTATGCGAGTGAGCGTTTCACTGTCAAATTTTGTGAGCTGCAGAAGTTGGCAGCAAACCCACCGACACCAATCACTGTTGCGATGACGCGCAACAAAAAAGCGGGTGCCTCCGCCTCAAGCCACCGTACAACGTCAGCTGCTGCCTGCAGCCAACAAGCAAGCGGTTCAAAGCGACCGCGAAAAGATGATGCCAACCCCGGCTCATTGGATCACAATGCCAGACTACTGGCCAGCAACAGTTTTGCCACGCTACCGGTACAAACTGTCACCGAGCAGACGGTGCCGAAAAAGGTGAAAATCCCGCCACTCTTCACCACCACGAAGGAAATCGCTGCGCTCAGGAACGAGCTTGCGGCGGCGCAAATCCATCCGCTGTTTAAGCTGTGCAGCATGGGCACCAAGATCGTCTGCTCCACCGAAGCAGATTTCAAGGCTACAAGACGGTTCCTGGAATCGAAGCAGCTCGAGTATTACACTCACGACACCCCCGGAAGCAAGCCACTGAAGGTGGTTATTCGTGGACTGCCGGATTACCCGCCGGAGGATATCGTCGAGGAACTGAAGCGACTGAAGCTCAAGCCGATCAAGGTGTTCCCCATGAAGCGTGCCGAGGCAGGAAACCATCGGGATCTGCTCTACCTGGCCCATCTGGAGAAGGGCTCGGTGAAAATGAATGACCTCCGCAAAGTGCGAGCTCTCTTCAACATAATTGTTGAATGGGAGCCGTACCGCCCCAAGAAGCGTGACGTCACGCAATGTGCGAACTGCCTTTCCTTCGGCCATGGGACAAGGAACTGTCGCATGAAACCGCGCTGTGGCAAGTGTGCAGGAGCGCATGAAACAGCGAGATGCGAGCAAATGGAGGAGTCTGCCGAGCCCAAGTGTGCCAACTGTGGGTCAAACCATGATGGCCAAAACCGTGCCTGCCCCAAGCGCGCGGAATTTATTGAAATCCGGAGGAAGGCGTCCACCCGAAACCTGAATGGGCGAAACCGCCATCAACCTCCTCCGAATACGGTGGAGAACTTCCCGCCGCTCCGGTACAGCGTGCCGAATCTGCCGCCTCTCCAGTTGAACCATCGGCAGGAAATCCGCCAGCCAGCATTTTCCGTTCAACAACGACTCGCAGCAGCCGCTGCAGCGCCGTCAGTGCAAGACGTGCCCCCTCCAACCTGGGGAATCCCAGGCACAAGCTCTACCTCAGCCCATCCGTCTGATGATGACTCGCTCTTCTCCCCGGACCAGATGATGGAGTTCGTACAAGCAATGTACAGAGGGCTAAGTCGCTGCCGTTCCAAGGAACAACAAATCGAAGCCGCCACCAGGGTGCTGCTCAACTTCATGAACCAACATGGGCCCTGAAGACACCATTAACATCCTCAATTGGAACGCTTGTTCTGTTAAGAACAAAACCCTTGAGCTCGTCGATTTCCTAACTGAGAAGGATATCGGCATCGCCACAATCACAGAGACGCACCTCAAGCCTGAGGTGAATCTCTATATCCCCGACTTTCGGATTGTAAGGCTGGATCGAACCCACTCAGGGGGAGGAGGAGTGGCCATCGCATTGCGGCTCAACATCAGCTGCCGCTCGCTGCCCAGTTTCGGGCTGAAAGTCATCGAGGCCATAGGAGTTGAAGTGGACACTCCCGCCGGCCCAATCACCATCATCGCGGCCTACTGCCCCAAGCAAACAAACACCAGCGACGGCTCGGCAGAGGCTCTACGGCAAGACATCAACAAGTTAACTCGGCGGCGGGGGCAATTCATCATCGCCGGCGACCTCAACGCGAAGCACCAGGCCTGGGGTAACACCCGGAGAAACCCCAATGGTACCATCGTCCAGCAAGGCTTCGAGGAAGGACACTACACCATCTTGAGCCCGGATTCTCCCACCCGTTTGAGCCGTTCCGGTGCTCATGCTACCATCGATATCTTCCTGACCAACATGACGAACATCTCCGATCCTGTCGTCCATCAGGAACTCAGCTCGGACCACTATCCGGTGGTGGCCGAAGTAGGTTCCTCCGTCAACCGGTTCCAAGCTTTCCGGCGCAATTACCATCGTGCTGATTGGGCGCGATTTCAGCAGTGCGTCGACTCATCCGTTGACTACGGCTCCCAGCCGGAGTCGTGTGAAGACATCGACCAGTGCCTGCAGCAAATCGACGAGGCGATATCCCAGGCCCGGGATCAACACGTGCCAGCTTCCAGATTGGTGAGTAACTCTCTGAACCTAGACAGATCTACCAAATATCTCATTCGACTCCGTAATATCATTCGACGTCAATACCAACGTTCTGGCCTCCCTCACCTGAAGACCAACATTAATCGTCTTAAAAAAATCATCCAAGCCAGGTTGATGGATCAAAGAAATCGAGAATTTGCTAACCATCTTCGCTCACTCCCAGACTGTGCAAAGCCATTCTGGAAGATGACTAAAATCCTTAAAAATAAGCCGAGACCTATCCCTCCTCTTTCCTCTCCCGATCAAAATACGGACCCATCGCTACTACTAACACCTGTTGAAAAAGCCAATGCACTTGGCCAGCACTTTGTGGATTCCCATAACCTAGGTCGTGCCATGGTGAGTCCGCACGAGCCTGCCGTTCAGGAGGCAATGTCTAGAGTCGCTGAATCTCCCATAGTTGTTCCTGATGAGTCAAGAATAACTGCTGATGAGGTGATAGCAGCCATCAAATCAACCAAAAACATGAAGGCCGCAGGTGTCGATGAAGTACTCAACCTTGAGTTGAAGAACTTAAGCATTGCCTTTTTTGTCCACCTGGCCGCGGTCTTCAACAAATGCTTGGAGCTTGGCTACTTCCCGTCTCGTTGGAAGTTAGCTAAAGTTATCCCAATCCACAAGCCTGGCAAAGACCCTACCAGTGCAAAAAGCTATCGCCCCATCAGCTTATTATCCTCCATCTCGAAGCTATTCGAAAAGCTGATCCTCAGCCGTTTGCTGGAGTTCTCAAACCAGAATAACATATTCCTCCCAGAGCAGTTCGGATTTAGGAGAGGTTATTCCACAGTCCACCAGTTGTCAAGGGTTACTAACATCTTAAGGCGGAACAAGTCCGTTTCAAAAACATCTGCCATGGCATTGTTGGACGTCGAGAAGGCGTTCGACAATGTCTGGCATGATGGTCTTGTGTATAAGCTGCATCGATTCAACTTCCCGATCTTCCTCGTGAAAATCATCAAAAACTACTTAGCGGATAGGCGATTCCAGGTCTTCCTGAGTGGTTCCCATTCCGATGCGTTCAATGTTGACGCTGGGGTCCCACAGGGGAGCCTCCTAGGTCCCATCTTGTTCAACATCTTCACGTCAGATGCTCCTCCCCTACCGGGTGGTGGTATTTTGTCTATGTTCGCAGATGACACTGCCATCATCTACAAGGGTCGAGTGATTCGAGCTCTGACACGTAAACTCCAGGAAGGCCTGGATGTTCTGTCCGACTACTTCAACAGCTGGAAGGTTTGTATCAATGCAGCAAAAACACAGACCATTCTGTTCCCACACTCAAAATCACATCGGCTTGTTCCGCCTGGTAATGTGAAAGTCCACCTCGGTAGCACTCCCATCGAATGGTCGAGTGAAGTCGTATATCTCGGTCTCACCCTTGATAGCAAATTGCTATTTAGATCCCACGTAGACAAAATATCCACAAAGTGCTCCATCCTCAAGAGGTCTCTATACCCTCTCATCAACAGAAGGTCCTCCCTTTCCCTTAGAAATAGGCTTGCTATCCACAAGCAAATTATCCTTCCGGTGATTGAATACGCTTTGCCAGTCTGGGAGTCATGCGCCAAGTCCCACCATGCTAGACTACAGATCATTCAGAATAATCTCCTGAGAATGATTCTGAACAGTCCCCCGAGGACTAGAAACTCCGAGATCCATCGCCTGGCTGGTCTTCAGGTGTTGGAAGAACGGAGAACATCAACCCTGGCTAGGTTCAGAGAGTCTTGTGCCAGATCTCCTCACCAGATCATCCGTGATCTTACACGTTAGTTTTAAGTTTGTTAAAAGTAGTTAGGTAGGTACCCGATTTTTTTTATCCATATGCCTACAATAAAGTCGCTTTCCCCCATTATCGAGCTTCAAGAGCAATGAAAAGCCATGAAATAAATACTCAAAAGAACTTTTTTCTCAGATGAATAGAAAATTCATCAATATTTGTTCGTTGTATTCTGCAATCAGAACTTTCCACATTATTTTCACACGAACATCAATTAAGCTTGTCAATCTGTGTTGAATGATTCATGATGGAAAATATTGAACTCTTATATAATTTGCATAAACGCGGCCATCGGCACTGGCTGATGAAGAAGCTGTCGGGCGCTTATTAAATAGAATGCCATTGAACCTTTCCGATCGAAGGAAAACCAAGGAGAACGGTTGACTGGGTTAATCAAAAAATGATGAGTTTGACACAAGAGATGTAGGGTAGAGTACAGCCTCGACCACCACTCATTGTGATCTTCTGCAATTATAATGTTGGTTCAATAGTTTCAATAATTAGTGTAATAAAACCACATTCAATATTAGAAAAAAGTTAAGAATCAGATATTTTTAGTCGAATTAGGCCAAAATTAGAAATTAATGGCAATCGATAAGTGCTCTCAGCATACCCAAAACAAGACCGTATCCTTACCATTGCCATTTACATTGTCAAAGTTATGCTGCGTTCGGGAGCGGTGGTATGAAACTTTTGCTGCAGCAAAACTCATCCCACGCTGTTTTCCCATCACTGGAGGGCTAACGAGCGATCCTTGGCAGGTGCTAAACAAAGGGTTGAGTTGTATAAATTATTAAATTATTAAGAAGCATTCATCCGTGAGCGGGGTAAACATTTCGGATGCACCATGAAACCGTGACGTAAGTAGATGACTTTTGTGCTGAGAAATGTTTCTAAAATTATGAGACGTCTTGAGGCACTAACAAATGGTGTGTCACTCAAAACTAATCAACTTTAGAGACAGCTGTTTCGACACAACGAAAGTTTGAAACAATGCTCATGTTGATGTATTTGTTTGTTCAAGAATTTAAAATTCTAATTCAGCTGCTGCTGGTGCAAATGAGACAATGAATAAATCGATTGTGCTTTAGACTTAGCTCATTGACTGAAAACCGCTGAGGAAACAATAAGGGCATTGTCTTTAATTCTCCATCTAAGAGGATAGATTTTTGAGCTTCAAAAAGGGGAGTTCATGTTTTCCTGGCAGTCTAAGCAGGGTATACCCTTCTATTTACACCGTCAGGCACTGGTTAGTTTTGTTTTTTTGTTTTATTTGTTTAGAAAATATTGTTTGAAAATTGTTTTAAAGTGATATCACAAGGGGGGGAAATTCTGAACTGAATTGTCACTATTTTCAAAAGCTTATTCATCTACTGCTACCGTTGTAAATTATCTGCGTGTTAAACGGCTGCTGTTTTGAAGGTAACCCGAGCAACAATTATCGTTTGAACAATTGTCTCAAAACTATGGGGAAGAACATTACTGAACCCCAAAGGAAACTTCCCAGGTGGTCCACAGTCTTCATTTGGTCCATATTTTGGACCAATCGAAAAATGTGGGTTCGCATCTGTCTTTCAACAACATCCAATTAAAGTGCGGTCCTAAAAACCGATAACTCCAAAAACTCTGGTGCGAAAACTCAGTAAAAAGACTATCTACAATAAAAGACATATTGTTGGTAAAGACAGCGGTTTGGTAGCTCAGTGATGATACCTCGTTCTGCTTGCTGAGCAGAAGGTCGAGAGTTTAATCCTAGGCCCATCCACATTCCTGCCATTTTTTCACTTTGCCTTTTTCTACCCAAAGCAGCACAACTTGTTTCAATAGAGCATAAAAATCTCCCTTGGAGCAAATTAGGGATAGTTTTGTAGATAGTTTCCTTACGAAATCGAAGATAAGGCTAACGAATCTATTAGTTGTTTTCTGCAACGAAACTGATTTATACTTGATGGCGCTTTTACTCCAACTGATCCTACGTTGTGATTTGTTTTAACACCTCAAAGAACTCTAGGCATAACTGTCCGTAACAAGTAAACGCGACTAACTGAGCACTGACTTTATTTTTGGCTGATTCTATATTACACAATTATTCTGATGGCACGGTTAAGTATGTTGTCTCGCCAGCCGAACGAACGTGGCCGCCAGAACGATGACAAAATCTCGTCTAACATGCGCCCGCCAGCACCAACTATAGGTAGTGAGAAGGGTACCCCCACTCCGTGCTGCTAAAACCATAGTTGCTACAACAGTACGTTTTATGAAGCTACCTTTCGTATTCAATGCCATTAATTGAAAAAAGAATATTCGCACTGTACGAAAACAATACAAAGAGCAACTTATATTTTGTTACAAAATTAAAAAGAAACGTCTCTCTGGTGGTTGCATGCATCATTGACAGATCTATGAATAATTGTCCTGAAATGTTAAAGAAAAACCATAAGGGACAGCCCAATCGGGTTGTACGCAATATTGACGTAAGACTACGTAGCAATGTGTAATGAATGTTATTATTATTATTTTTAAAGTTTTTTACGAACGGAAGGTTAAAAATTGATAGTTTTAAATATTGAAATCGAAGCGTAGAAAATGTTCCGATCGAATTGGTACAAACATTTTAGAAATCAATCGTGTAATGACTTAGTTATTAACGTTCAAAACCTAAGCATATTTCGTGATGCTCCAAATTTTCGTACTCGCTACGTGTACCCCTGCATTGGAAACAAAGACGTGGTCCTACGTCTTAAGCCCCAAAAAAGCAAGCAAACCACTAGCTCAGTCGATAAAGGCAAGGCTAAGCAAAAGCAACACTATGCTTGAGGTGGCTTGGTTCGATTCCCGGTCTGGTCTAGAATTTTTCAAGGAAAATTTCTCGACTCCCCGGGCATAGCGTATGATTGTACTCTAAGCACAATCATACTAATGCAAAATGGTACATGGCATCGAAAGCTCTCAATTAATAACTGGAAGTGCATTGAGAACACTAAGCTGAGAGCGTGCTAACAAGCAATAAGCTTGAAATGCTAAAGAAGAA
>JAHHFK020004023.1:0-174622 GCA_024533555.2 Aedes koreicus | reverse complement strand
GTCACGGGGCTTGTTTACCGTTAGCATTAGTAATGTGCCAAGCAAAATAGCTCTATTAATGATTTTAAAACGCTAGAAACGACATATTTCCATCAATAAAATTCAATTTTCATGTGGAAAAGCTCCTACAACGCATTTACGAAATCGCAATGATGGAAGAACTCGCGAGCGCTGCCCGCACACAGGCAATAGTGTTATATGCGTTCGTCTTAGTTGAATGGCCTCCAAGAGGCCATTTCTGCCTACCTGTGTCTCTCGGGCAGAGCTGAAGACTTCCAAGGTAAAAAAAATATACCACGGGATCTTTTTTTCACCACTTCTCCGTGCCAAAATACAATAAAATATCACTCAAAATTTAGAACACACACAATTTTGCAATGGGACCGAACCGGACAAGGGAAATTTTCAACTAGATTTTGACATGCGTAAAATCAGAAACTTACTTTCTGGCCTGCTTTGTTGTTTTTTCAGCTCACACTTGCAATAAACACCACTCACTCACTTGCGAGACCAGCAACCACTTTGGAAGCGACGACAACGACGACGATGCGAGGCGGACGGCTCGAGCAATAATAAATATTATCTGCAGATGGCGACTGAACAGTGCATTATATGGATATGGCAGTGATGGGATTGATGTTTGGCATGGTTTAACCTCACTTTTTTGACAGTTCAGGGCAGCTTGTTTACAACGGGGTGAAATTCAAATCGAAAGAATGAAGAAAGTTATCATCATTTGCTGGAATTGCGATTGATTCGATATTGAAACACATCAATATTAGGGTTTTGTGGATGTTTTCAGACTGTTTCATTGTTCGTCAAATAAAACTGAAATAGAGGCTACCGATAATAAAAAAATCTAAGTCCATATAAACAATTCTCGAAACGTCAATAATGTGCTGATGCCTTTGTCGTGCAATGATGCATTGCAACTACACTCTCACTGACAGAGGTATATGTATTTCGTTTGACGTCAGTTTTGGCCGATGTCAGCGTTCTTCGCATTGATATGACAACGAGGGATATCGTTTTGATGTGTCATGCTCGAGTTTTCACACTGTGTTGGAAATAAGGCATGATTAAATTTTTAGAATCTACACTTCAAATAATCTTAACTGATTCCAGCAATAGTTTTTGCTGAAAACAAATCAGCAAAACACTCGTTGCTGATATACCAGCATATTTTAAAACAAATAAATTTGTTTTTAATAACTGAAAATCAGCATCGATATTTACTGAATATCCTTCAGCACTCACATTTATGCTGTTAACCAGCATTCTTTTTGACATTTTGTGGAATCCAGTAATATTTACCGAAAATCAGCAAATATTTTTATTACTGATTGTAAAGCAGTAACTAATATTTACTGAAGACCAGTGAAATATTTTGTCTGTAAACTTCAAACGTTACAATAGTTTTATTAGGCGGTGTGCATGCCTAGAATTTTTAATGATCGCATGAATTTTGGTGATTAAGTTAAGAATTTTGAATTAATTATGTATGCGGAACTACAAGCGGTTGTGGACGCATTACGAATCAAGGAAAATCCTGATTTGGAGGAAATGTTTCGCAAGTAAACATAATTTATTCATTAAATTTTTGGTTTGCAGGCAAAATAGCTAAACTAAAATAAATAAAAAGCGTAGTTTAATAAATGATTATAAACCGAAAACGTGTGTTTTTATTAACAATTAAGGAAGAAAACAAAACTTTTACTGCGCTGTATTTTCCAGCAATAAAAATTTGGTTTGAAGATAAAAGTTTTTCAGAAGACCGCCAACCCAACGATATACGATTAGGCAGCATTCATTAATTATGTCACGCAAATCTGGCCGAAAATTACCCCCCCCCCCCCCATGTCACAAATTGTCAAAATTTTTGTAACCCCCCCCCCCCCGCCAATTATGTCACGTTTTTGTTAACCCCCCCCCCCCCCTCCCCACTCAAAACTTTTTATTCAAATAGCCAATATTAGTCACAAAAAATCATTTTTATTTCATACAGAAACAAATTCAACTTTCCTCATATTATATCAAATTGCATTCTCAAATAATACCATTCAAAAATAGATTCAATCCTCAGTCCAAGGGTTTTGCAGATGTTGGTCAGCATTGATGACCGGGAAGATATCTGCGTCCGCTGAAGCACTCGTAATGGTTTCTGCCACATCAGTCAGATCAAGTTCTTCGTCATCTATCCATTCGCAATCGAAGTTGTCTTTGTTGGTTACAACCATACATTCCTGTTTACGTTTTGCCACAACTTTAAACGGACGCAATTTTCTCTGAAATTGAACGGATGTATGCTTGTGCATCTTTATGTGCTCGCGAAGCATGACTAAAGATGCAAAGTATAGGCCACAGCTGGAACACACTCGTTCGTTCAATGAGTTTTTAATTGAAGGACAGTAAAGATCATACGGAATCGTTCCATATCCGGACATCGATTTAGGTAGAATCTGTTGAGCTTGTAATGAGTTCAATACGAACATTGATGGGAAATGCTGTGGTTCGTCCTTCGATGACCCAATCAATCCTCGAGATGTTTGCGTCAGAGAGATTGGTGGAGGCAAAAATCCATTGCAGATAAAGTGATCGATGCTACTTCGCAGTGGTGAGCAGCATTTCCTGTAAAAATATAAATTTATGCACATATAACAATTATTTGACCATCAAATGCATCTCAAAATTTTACCTATCTGTGCATTTCCGTATCTGGAGTAAATATTGGCTGGTTCGCACATGAGTTCCAAACCAGTGTTGGTCATAGTCACGAATTGACTTCGGATCTATTTCAGAAGCATCAGGATCGATATATTCAGCCAACGTCGGATGACCGTCGATGACCACATCATTCCAGACTTCTGCCAAAACTTCACCAGCGTACTGGAAATTTTGCTTCTCCAAAGCTGAATCAGTTGTACGCAATTGGGAATCCAGATGACTACCAAACTGGTCGTGTGGTATTATCAATCCAGAAAGCTCCTTACTCAAGGGTGACATACGTCGCTCCACTCTATTGAAAGCACTCCTTCCCGGAGCGTTCGTTGCAATGAACAGCGTGTCAAGGTTGTACTCTTTAAAATGGTGTATTGCTATCTGTATTACCTTGCGATATCTCGGATTTTCATCAGGTCCACCGTCGACGGTAAAGATTAGGACTGGTTTGACCAATCCATCAAACTTAAAAATACCATCAAACGATTCAAGAGTTAGAAGCCGCTTGATGTCTAACGCATGAGAAAACGCCGTTGACGAAGCGTGTTTGCCTGACCGAATTGCAATGTAAGTGGGGCCCGAAAAACCAACAGCCTCCGGTTTGCCAAGACCATTCGGTTTGATTTCGATTCCAGCGTACACGGACGGAATTAGTTTATGCTTATTTGCAACTATCCAATCGTGGTCAGGAAGCGTGATTTTGTACTCCACATGCATAAGCATGGGAGACTGCTTATTGGCAGCCGTTAGGCCTATCGCCACTCTCGCCTTATCATCCTGACTGATAAATCCTACTTCATTGGGCCCTAGCACAGATGCCAGTTCTTCCAATGATCTTATGGTCGCTGTACAGAATCGGCCATCGGGATGATCGTTGTGTTTTGCATTACTTGCGCGCATCAACTTCACTGGTACAGTATTTACGTGACATTTACCTTGATGGGAATTGGCTCGTTTTGGGATTAACCGCAGATATGTTGCTGTTCTTTTGATATTGAATCCCTTGCCTTGTATTGCAGAAGTCAACTCATCTAAAGTTTTAACGCTTCTGACGCTCTCATCACTGCGCTTTTCGTGGGCCGCAGATCCATGAAGTGCGATATCGCATATTGCCTTGAGCAGCTCCGGTTGCTGCTCTTCAACACGAGGGCGGCCAGGAGAATTTCGGAATGAAAGATAATTTCCTGAAATTTGATATTTATATCTACTGTGCAAACAAACTAGTTAATATATCATATTTACCAGCCTCTGGGATGTCCCGAATTAACAGTTGTTTAGCCTGCTTCATTTTCTCACGATTCTTCTGCTGCCGCTCTTGCTCGTCTTCCTTGATTTTGAGATTCTTTTCAAGTTTGATCTTTTTAATTTTTAGCCCTTCGAGTCTCGACTGATCATCATCCGTCAATAGTCCAGCAGACTTCTTGTCAATCAGAAGCACTACCTCAGAGTTCAGATTATTTAGCTCAGCTTTAAGTTGTTCCTGTACTGGTGCAGGGCGTTTATTTGATGATGACGGCTGAGCCATATACTCAATTTCCTTGATGGGTTGCGCGGGTTTCACTGTCGGCGCTGATTCCTTAGGAGCACTCATAGACTTTCCCCATAGTTGAAGAAGTTTACCTTTTTTCTTTAGCTGCAAGGCATGAAGCTCTTTTATTTTGTTATTGACTTGCTCTTCAAGTGCGGTGTTGTCATTGCCCTTCCGTTCATTCCAGAAATTAGTAGCATCCAATTGGCACTCCCTTTTCTTCTTATCCGGGTAAGCCTTTACATACGCATTGTACAGCGTATTAAAAAGTTCTCCACGATTCATTTTCCAAAATACACTAACTGCGCGAACCAATTTTTCACCAATAAACACTGGCCTTTATTCACTGACGCACACTAAATGAGCTGCAGCTGTCATTCATGAACGGTGGAATAGTATTCACTCTAACTTGAAAGTACCCATTAATGAGTCGAAAAGTACGCATTTTGAAGAAAAGTGGCTTAACTCATTATTAAGAGTATACTTTCCTCATTTCTGAGTATTGCTTACTCATTTATGAGTATCAATTAATCATTAATGGGTAACGAATACTCAATTAATGAGGAAAATATACTCCTAATAATGAGTTAAGCCACTTTTCTTCAAAATGCGTACTTTTCGACTCATTAATGGGTACTTTCAAGTTATCGTGTTAGGTATGGTAGGTGTCGGAGCCAAACACCGGATCCGTAGGGTACTTGAAGTAGCTTGCTAGCTCTCTTGCGACAGAACTCAAACGTGTCCTAACACGGTAGGAAAGGAAATAGGTGTCGCTCAAACTAGCAACTGTCGGGTAAAACGAGTGCTCTGTCTTGGCTCATGGGTGGAAAATTCAACTCTTCTTACCCTGAAAAGGCCGGGTTGGGTTCCAAGGCCGTTGACAGCAAACACTCTAGTCGTAGGGTGGACTGCATTCAACACTGTATAACACTGGGCTGTTGCACCGGATAATGGATCCAGAAGATATTGATAGAAAAACTACTGCTTCTATTCACTTATCCTTTATTGCTTTTTCCTTTTGATCTTAACACCTTAGAATTGATATAATGACTGAATGACTGCGCCACTGCGGTGCCGTTTTTATATTGTGCCGCTACTGCTAGAAGTTCCAGAACATGGAAAGTTCCAGAACAATGGAAAGTTCCAGAACATGGAAAGTTCCAGAACGATGGAAAGGTCCAGAACATGGAAAGTTCCAGAACGATGGAAAGTTCCAAAACAATGGAAAGTTCCAGAACATGGAAAGTTCCAGAACGATGGAAAGTTGCAGAACAGGGCGTGGCATAGTTAATGCGAGCGGTGTGTGAGTGCTACATGATTACTGCTGTTGCTGTTCGTTTACGAAGGGGCGTGAACAAAAGAGTAAAAAGTAGTGGGTGAGAATGAATATAAATTTTTTTTTGTTTTTTTTTTTTTTTATTAAAATATGACATGTCACCATCCCCCCCCCCCCCCCCTCTCATAACACAAAACGTCTTGCTGTTCTCTCCCCCCCCCTAAAAGCGTGACATAATTAATGAATGCTGTCTTACATACTCGTTAGTTTTTCATGTGATCGGCTCACTCACTCCTCTTCCTGGTGGCATATTAATGATTGAGTTTCCTAGCGATTTAAACTGGTCCAGCGGACTAAGACCGGACGTCGGTGTCAGAGTGGGAGTGTCTCCTACGGTAGCAAGGGAAGCTACCAGCGTCGGAGGAAGTGTTTTGGGAACTTCATAATCGCGGAACTTCAGATTGATCAGTTTGCATGCAATGCCGTCTGAGATCGTATCGGTCAAAGCCCTGTGAAATAGATTATTAAAGGTTCAGAATACGTTAAGTGTTCACGATTAGCTGATCCCTTCCCCAATCTTCTTCTCCTCTTTTCCTTTTCTTTTTTTCATTTTTTTTTTTTTTTTCCTTCCCACACCAAAACAACCACTTCCTTCCCCACCCCCCCTCCCTTCTTTCTTTTTCCTATCCTTCTTCCCACCCCCACAAAATAATATCATTCATGTGTCACCCCCCCCCTTACCTTCCCCACTTTACCAACCCGAAACCCCCACCCCCCCCACCCCCCCCCCCCTCTTCCCCCCCCCAAAAACTTATTTTTTGCTTCAGAAATACACTGATAGGCAAAATAAAGTGCCCACCTCATCGTTTTTTCAATTTCTCTCATTTACTTGGTTCAAATTAAAGTAAACACACTGTAGTTTTTTTATTATCTTATTTTTTATATTTTTAAGTTTCACTTATGGAATACTGAAAAAAAGGAGTTTTACTTAAAGAAAAAAAAATCAATTTGTGTTGAAAAAAAAAAAACAGTGACAAAATAAAGTGCCCACTTCATTTAGGCTACAGAAAACATAAATTAAAGTAAAATAAAAGCATTTCAATAATTGATGTGTCCTCCTTTGGCCTTCAGGACCTCCTGCAGGCGCTTTGACATGCTCTCGACCAGGTTCTTTAGGTGCTGTGGATCTAGCTCTTCCCAGGCGCGCTCGGGGGCTTCAAAATAGTTATTTTTATTGGTAACACCAGTTTTGTCAACCCTGGCATCGAGAATCGCCCACAAATTCTCGATGGGATTGAGGTCCGGGCTTTGTGGAGGCCATTCCAGCGGTTTGATCCGACAAGACCGGAAGAAAGACTTGGTCTTCTTGGCAGTATGCTTCGGGTCGTTGTCCTGCTGGAATACGAACTTCTCTTCAAGGCCTGTCTGGATCAGCGAAACCTCCAGATTTTCTCGCAGGATGTTGATGTAAGAATCTGCCGTCATTATCCCGTCGATTTTCACAATGCTTCCCACTCCACCCCACGAAAAACACCCTTAGACCATCACATTTCCGCCTCCATGCTTCATCGTGCCTTGGATGTGGCGCTACTAAAGCTCCTCTCCCGATCTGCACCAAACAAGAACCCGCCGCTTTCGGTTAAACAGCTCGAATTTTGATTCGTCCGTCCAGAGAACCGTTTTCCAGAACTCTAGGGGCTTATCAGCATGCTCCTTAGCAAATTTAAGCCGTTTGGCTTTGTTTGCCTTGCTGATAAATGGGCGCTTCCGGGCAAGTTTGCTATTCAACCCCTGTGCTACGAGACGGCGACGAACAGTTCGACCGGAAACTGATAACTGAAGGGTTTCCTGGATCTCCCGGACAGTTACCTTCGGGTTCTTCTTGACTTCGCGCATGATCTTGGTGTCCGTTCTCGCATCTGTTTTCCGCTTCCTGCCTCTGCCAGGGCGATCCACCACTGATCCAAACGTTTTAAGCTTCAGAAGAATTTTGCCAACCGCTGCCTTACTGATACTGTACTGGCTGGCCCACAATTGATACGTTGCGGATGCGTTTGCGTTAATTTGACAGTTTTCCCATAGGTTTTCTGTCAAATTTACGTCAACGCATCCGCAACGTATCAATTGTGGGTGACCCTTACCTCTTAGCGACAGCCCGGTGCGATTCACCGTTTTGCACATCACGAACGACCAATTTTCGGATACACAAGGGAATTGCTTTCGAAAGCACTGCGTTCTCCATTTTTTTCAATTGAATCAAATGCGATCACGTATACAAATGCACCAGGTTGAGCCGTTTGTTTCAAAACATGTCAAAATATCAAAACATAAACAATCGAGGGGTCTTCCAATGGAAACTTATCGAAAACATATCGATTTTTGAAGTGGGCACTTTATTTTGTCACTGTTTTTTTTTCTTTAAGTAAAACTCCTTTTTTTTCAGTATTCCATAAGTGAAACTTAAAAAGAATATAAAAAATAAGATAATAAAAAAAATACAGTGTGTTTACTTTAAATTGAACCAAGTAAATGAGAGAAATCGAAAAAACGATGAGGTGGGCACTTTATTTTGCCTATCAGTGTACTGGCACACCGGACCCAAGCTCGGTCCCAAGCTTAATGATTCGGCCCTAAGACGTAACTCACACCAATACACTCTCAAATATTCTGTCAAAATAACAGTGAATCCAAACAAAAACAAAGACACTTGTACCAAAAGGTAATGAAAAGCGCAAGAGTGCATGGCAAGGTGCAGACTGCACGGTGTACTTCGGAACTAGGGGTTCTACAACAGTGAACCAATTTCAAATCGCTAGTTGCACATTGATTGTTGGTCATATGGTCATGTGTCTAAAATTTCATGTTGATAATATTTATAAATTTGAAGTTATGACATGAAAATACTTCTTCTTTCATAGCATTTCAAGCTTATTGCTTTCACAATTACCTTATTGCTTGCCCTCAACTTAGTGTTCTAAATGCACTTCCACAGTTATAAATTAAGAGTTTTCGATGCCAAGTACCATTTTTGCATTAGTATGATTGTGTGGCAAGTACAATCATACCATAGACTAACTCTAAGACCAGTAGGTCCCGAACAAATACGATTTTTTTCTTGGCTCAGTCAGTACTAGCACATCGGTCCCAAGCTCGGTCCCAAGCTCAATGATTCGCCCCTAACAACGTAGCTCACACCAACACATTCTCAAATGTTCTGTCAAAATAACATAGTGAATCAAAACAACAACCAAGATACTAGTACCGGAAGGTACCGAAAAGCGTGTTTTCTGAGGATGTACATACAATGAAAAAGTCAAAAAACGCGAAAAACATTATTGGATACTTGGGCTGTGAACCATTTGGCGAAATTTTTTATCTTTTGGTTAAAATTTGACAGTTCGATAGTAATTTCCCCTCCGGTTGAAAATAACCCAGCTCTGGAGCATGGTTAATTTTGACAGCTCGATAGTTATTTGTAGATCCCAAAGTGATTTGACAGCGAGCTCTATTTCTAGTCGAACATGTTAAAAGGACGTGTGTGCCAAAATGTAAAGATGTAAACATCAGATGTTTTTACAATTGTGAATAAATTTATTTACATGCAATGGATTTTAACCTGGGTTTAATCACATTTCATGAGGTGTGCTAATAGAATAAGGTAATTAAAATTTAAATCACATTAAATCACATTTAATTTTTTTCAAATACAGAATCTTTTTGAAACAAAAAACAAAAAAGTTGCTGCCAACAATTTATTTCTTTGAAACTTAAAAAAATAATGTTGCGGCTATAATTGATATTTTAGGCATAAGAATTTTATTTTTGTTTTAAATATTTTAATTGTCAATTTAACCAGATTGTGTTTTGTTTCGAAATAATGCAAATGATTTTGATTTGGTTTAATTTTTATTCAATATAAGAATGAATTGACAAACAGTCCAGCTGTGGATAAGTTGAGCTTGTCCAATGATTCTGTTGACGATAACGATGGATATCCCTTCAATTTTGAATGAAAGAGCATGAATCTAAAAAACATAGATTTTTCTAGATTCATACTATCGTTCTCCCCAGCAACTCAAACCATTAAATCGCTTTCTTGATTTTTATTTTTTCCGGCACTCACAGATTGCTAAGAAAGTCCAAAACCAAGCCATAAATTGACAAGCGCGACGTTAACTTCCTCGACCTCTTCAAATAATATTTACCCCGACTGAGCTTTTTTTTAATTAAAGCGTAGAAATTGAGGCTACGAAACTGGCGCATTCGGAAATATTGAAAACCTACACATACATTGACAACTGTAAAACATAGTTAGGATTGTTGGTTTTTAAACGGATTTTTTATTGAATTATTTTTGAGCAGAAAATATACTTGTTGAAACTATTTTTTCTTAGCGGTTTTTTTTTTACGACGATTTTTGAAATAACGCCAAAAAAGCCTATGTGTTTTCTGAGGATGTACATACAATGAAAAAGTCAAAAAAAACGCGAAAAACATTATTGGATACTTGGTGTGTCATGAAGAAGATTAGTTTCCTCGGTGTTCAGTTATCCTACGCTTTCAATGGTGTGCTGTGGAGGGACTGTTCACATATTATGCAACGACACTATGGTGAAAAGCAAGACAAACTTCCGGTTTGTCAAAAGCCGCAGAATATCCTACAATATGGTTATTTTTGGAACGGGGACAACGCGTAGAGGCCAAAAATCAATGTCCAACGCCATTTTGGAATCCAAGATGGCGACTTCCGGTTTGTGAAAAATTGTCAAATAATCTACAATATGGATATTCTCGAAAAGAAGACGTGTAGAGGCCGGAATCGATGTCCGACGCCATTTTGGAAACCAAAAAAACGGCATACGGTTTGTAAAAAACGATTCAAAAACCATTTTATAGGGTCTTATGGGACCGTGATATCTTTCAGTCTGCGGTAGTTGCGCTCATTTAGATCTAGTGGTTGGTGAGATACAATGGTTACATGATTTTTCTCCACATTTTTTATGCTAAGACGAGAAGATTTGAATTAAATATATAAAAAAAATTTAAATATCGTTATTTTTTATTATGTTATTAATCTTATTACATTCAGGAATTGAATACATTTGATATCAAACATTGTTAGCAGCAATTTGGTTGTCAAATGAATGTAAGCTTTTCTAGCAAGTGACAGTATTCCCAACAGAACCGCTGGCCAAAAAGAACCGTAGAACCCTTCTTATCGAATTTGGTGTATAGTCAATTTTGTTGTTTCGAAGTTAAATGTCCTGATCAACTCTTCAGCTTCAAAAAAGAACAGTGTGCGATATATCCTGGAGTAGACCATTTTAATTGAACTTCAAATCTACATCCGCTGTTTCACAAGAACCTGATTTTAGGTTTTTATGTGCGTATGTTCCAAACTAATTTATTCCATCAACGTAAGCAACGTAACCATGAGTTTTACCTTTCAACAAAACAATATGCGTCGAAACAATGCATATGCACTTCACAGTTATTAGTTATAACAATGTTTTTCGATATAAGACGGTTTTTTACGACGATTTTTCAAATAAAACTGTTTTTTTACAACGATTTTTTTTAAATAACTTGGTTATTTTTATGATGATTTTTTAAACAACGTGGTCTTTTTTAACGACGATTTTTGAAATAACGCGACGACTTTCGAAATAACGCGGTTTTTTACACGATACGTATCCCCCGTGTAAAAAAAGACTTGAGTGTAGTCGTTTTTGGACATACCAAGTTCAAAAATTCGTATTTTTGTGAAACATTTAGGTAGCATAATAAAAATTTTACCACAGCCTAAAAAAGTATATAAAAATATGTGGAAAAAACTTAAACTGTTTCCATTTAGTAGTTTGGAGGCGAGGCGAATTCATCTTATGAATAATACTGTATAAGTAGTAGTAACCAATTAATATTGTATTCCATATTTAAAAGTTCTTCGTGGGTTACACTAGTTATTAAATGTTATGAGTTACGCATTGTGGTATACATATGGTTTTGAACTTACATGTTTGATTTTCGATTAGTGTGATAATATTATTATAAACATATAAGGTGGCGTCACCTATGGTGCGTTACATGCATTACTATATGCTGCAATGCGTTACTATTTCATAATTCGGATGCATCATTTTTATCCGTGTCTAACTTTTTTGTCATAAAAATCGGTTCTGTGGTTATTGAGATGTCATCGAAACAAGAAGAAAATCGCCGGAGAATTTTGCGCGCCTTCATGAAAAATCCGACTGCGACCATGAGATGGATCGGAAGACAACTGGGAATCACCCATACAACTGTGTCTCGGGTAGTAAAATCGTTTAAGGAGTCCCAGACGACCGAGCGGCGGGAAGAAAATCGAAGACAGCTGACCCTGTGAAGGCCCGGAAGGTGTTGGATTATTTCAAGTGTAATCCGAACCTTTTGATTCGCGACGCGGCTCTGAAGGCAAAGTGTTCCGCCTGGTTCGTTCAGCAAACCATGAAACGAGCTGGGCTTCGTGTATTCAAGGTTCGCAAAGCACCGAACCAGCATGATCAACAAAACACGGCGGCCAAATCCCGCGCAAGGAAGCTGTATCGAGAGTGGTTAACGAAACCGATGTGTGTGGTTATGGATGACGAAACCTAAATGCATCAAGACAGACGCAACGCAGACACCGGGGCTGGAGTTCTACGTTGCCAAATCACGGTTTGATGTTCCAGAAGACATAAGGAAGAAGAAAGTGGACAAATTCGCCAAAAAAAAAAAATACTTGCTCTGGCAGGCCATATGCCAATGCGGTAAACTGAGTAAACCGTACATCACAACGGGTACCATCAACAGCGAAATTTACCGTACCGAGCGCCTCCAGAAGCGTCTTTTGCCCTTCCTGCGCTCCCACGGAGGCGAGACATTATTTTGGTAGGACCTGGCATCATGCCATTACGCGCGATCGACGTTGGATTGGTACAGAGACAATAACGTTGTTTTTGTACCAAAAACCGCCAACCCCCCAAATTCACCAGAAATTCGTCCGGAGGAAAGATTTTGGGCCATAATGAAGGCCAAAGTTTGAAAATCGTCCAATGTGTTTAAGAACGAGCTGGGGTTGAAGAAAGAATGGATGAAAGTCACCAAAAAGGTCGGCTCCACCATTGCACAAAATGTAATGAGGGGTCTTAAGGGAAAGGTGCGGGCTTTCAGCGATGGAAAGGAAATTGAATAAAGTAATTATGCCGAAACATAATCCATACACACCTAGAAAACATTACAGTGTTCGGTAATTTTTTACCGAGCTTTCAACGGCTGAACGTCCGGTAATCCGATTTAACGGATTTCGGTAAAATTTGACAAGTTCCGGTAATTTTTTTACCGGAATACTGTAAAATTTCACCGAAATCCGGTTAATCGGATTACCGAACGTTCAGCTGTTGAAAGTTCGGTAAAAAATAACCGAACACCATAAAATTTTCTAAGTGTGTATGTATTAGTTCATTCCCTGAAAGTTTCAAGGAAATCCGACTTGAAATAAATTTTTGGCGAACACTTTTGTCTGGTGCATTTTTTTCGAGTACGGGCCTTAAAACGGAGGAACTATCAGATACTGCCTAAGCATGTCTGCACGCCGTGAGTGATATATGTGGAGCGTACAAAGACTTGAATCTCGGACGATTCTCTTAGCTGGGTTGATATTTCGGGGGGCGAGAGAATCGGTTTCTAACCGCCATCGCTACAATTTCACGATCATCGCGGCTTGATGTTTTTTTTCAGCCACTACCGGGAACGCGTCGGAAGTTTTTGGATACTTGGTATTTTTCCAAATTGTAAGTTGTCAAATTTTCAGCCAAAAGTATTGATAATTGACAAAGTTACAGAAGGTTGAAGATGAAGTTTTTTGGAAGCTAAATTCTGCTCGGCTTTTGTTTTGCTACTCGGTGTTCACTCAAATTAGCTATTTTCTAGAAAGTGGATTTGAAATCCTACAATCAACCAAATACTCTTAAGAACTTCATAAGGTGCAACTTATGAACGACGATTTGAAATTTCATAAGCCTGACTTATAAATGGATTTTATTTCACACGAAGTTGTTCTTGTACGCCTTTAAGCTTTCCTGTTCACAAGTGTTGATGTATATGTAATAGTGGTCAAGTCACTGGACCCATAACCTCAACGTTCAAGGTTTGAATCCAGGTTGCTCCATATTTTTATTTTTTCAACATCATTATATTTCATAAGGTAAAGAAATGAAATTCATTATGATTCTTGTGGCAAATAATCATAATGCAATCTTATGAATATCGAACATTTATTTCGCTGAGTGTAGTAAATAAAAAAATTGGGAATTTTTTTTGCAGAAGCCGATCCAGTTCACTAAGGAACTGACTTCCAATGCACATACGTTCGAAAGATCAAAAAAAAACCCCCCCAAAAAAGAAAAAACAAAAAAAATTAAAAAAAAAAAAACCGAAAAAAAAGGAAAAAAAAATAATTAAAAAAAAAAAAAAAAAATTTTTTTTAAAAAAAAAATAAAAAAAAAAAAAAAAAAAAAAAAATAATATTCTTCCCCTTTTCCACAAAAACAAACCCCCCGCCCCTCCTCCCCCCCCCCCCACAATATTTTACCACCCCCCCCCCCCCCCCCCCCCCCCCCAAAAACCCCTTTTTCCTCTACCTCCTCCCCTCCCTTACCATTTTTTTGGTCTTCTTTAGGTTCCGCTTGACAATAGCCCAGTATTTCTCAATTGGGCGGAGCTCTGGCGTGTTGGGAGGGTTCTTGTCATGGCAAGATGCCAAATCCGGCCAAAACAGTACGGAACAACCGTGTTTCTTCAGGAAAGGCAGCAGACGTTTATTCAAACACTCTTTCACGTAAATTTCTTGGTTGACAGACCCGGAAGCTTTGAAAATGCTGCTTTTCAAGCCACAGGTACAGATGGCTTGCCAAACCAGATATTTCTTTGCGAACTTTGACAGTTTCGTGTGCTTGAAAATATCTGCTACCTTTCCCCTTCCTTTTGCCGTATAAAACTCCTGTCCCGGAAGCTGCTTGTAGTCGGCTTTGACGTAGGTTTCGTCGTCCATTACCACGCAGTCAAACTTCGTCAGCATCGTCGTGTACAGCCTCCGGGATCGCGCTTTGGCCGTCGTATTTTGTTTATCATCGCGATTTGGAGTCACTACCTTCTTGTAAGTCGATAGTCCGGCTCGTTTTTTGGCTCGATGCACGGTTGTAGACGATACACCCAGCTTATTTGCGGCATCTCGGAGAGATAGGTTAGGGTTTCGCTTGAAACTACCGGCAACTCTCTTTGTCGTCTCAGCGGCTTCCGGTTTTCGATTTCCCCCCGATCCAGACTTCCTGGCTGTCGACAAACGTTCCCCAAACACTTTAATTACATTTGTAACGGTTGATTTGGCAACTTTTAGCGATTTTGCCAACTTTGCGTGCGAGTAGCTCGGATTTTCGCGATGCGCGAGCAAAATTTTGATACGCTGCTCTTCTTGCTTGGACGGCATTTTGACAACTGAAGAGTGAATTCCAAAATCAAAATAGGAGCAACATTCTACACACACACACACCTTCAAAATGAGGGGTGTTCAGGTTTTTTAAATGCAAAATTGAAAGAAATACGTCAAGTTGATATTGACCAAATTTTGACCGTATCGCCCTTTAGGATGTCCTGAGTACAATTGCCGGCGTCGGTGGTGTAGTGGTAAGCGTGACTGCTGCTTGGCACCCCAGTGGGTCTGGGTTCAATCCCAGTCGAGTTTCTGAGGCGAAAAAATCTGGTCACGTCTTTCTTCGGAAGGGAAGTAAAGCCGTTGGTCCTGGCGCATATTCATGAGTCGTTAGGTAGGGTCCAGGTGGTGGAGTCGTCTTCCTGGCGTCGGTGATTGTCACCATGTGAGGAAATAGGCCGACGGAAAAAAAAAGAAAAAACAGGATGTCCTGAGAAATTCCATTATTTTCCTATAGATTTAATACAAGCACAAAAGTAATAATTACCTGATCAACCAGGTGAGGAAGGCATTTCTTCGTTTAACTGTGTTCCAGTTCCAGCGCAAACTTTAATCGCTTCAGGGCGGAGTCCTCAACAAGGAAATCTCATTTGTCAAGAGGAAAACACCTTCGACCATGAACTGAACCCACGACTTATTGGGCAAATTTTGGTTTTCCGATGTAGAATGATTGCAAAATGACCCCAGTAGAAGCTGGTCTCTTCAGTTCAGTACATTTGTACCCAAGGGGTGAATCATTAAATATATAAGTGAATCTAGAATGTGTAGAAATTTAGAAAAATGCGTTGAAAATTGTATCAGCGCAATCAATGCGCTAAAAAGTGCACAAAGAAATCAAATGCACTAAAACATGTGCACTAAATGCGTACTAAAATGCGTCAATGCGTTGAAAAATGTTCGAAAAATGTTACAATGCACTTTTTTAAACGTGAGGTTGAATCGAAAATGCATAAGTGATTCGCCCCTTGCTTTTGCCCATTCAGGATTCGTTAATTGTGGCCTCGAATAGGGATTGTGGTTGTAACATTTGATTAGGCCAACAGAGCCTTTTAGGTTTAGGTGTAACGGATACCAGCAGAACAGAAAACGGAACGTGAAATGCCGGTCGAGATAGGTCCTTGGAAAAGCACGGGAAGCTTGCCGACTGAAATTATCTCCGCCTTCGATGGTGAGTTTTTTGTTATTTTTTGCCCTGCACTGCTTTGTTTTGATTTCGCATCTGCTGGTGTGGCTGATTTAGCAAACAACGAGGGAACGCCATGAGCATAAACAGACCTTGCACACCGTTTACGGGAGAGTTCTCATTCGAAAGCACCTGTTATTAATTTTTGAAAAGGGCACTGAAATGAAAAAATGAGCCAACTGTTCGCTCTTAGCATTCTTCTTTGGCCAACCTTCCCAACGTTCCATAGCTGCGACCGATAGGAAATTTTTGGGCAAACCTCAAACGGCGAATCTACTCTAATTAATTCGTGGCCAAAACGGAGAAGTAGCTCACTGCTTTAGAACCACATTGATTGGTCCCAAGTTTACCATAGAGTACCCCATTCTTTGGCTTCTGGCATCTTTGTTTGGTTTTGATTCGCTGTGTTATTTTGTCAGATTATTTTAGGGGTAGTTAATTGGGAGTTATGTTTTGAGGGACGATTGATTTAGGTTGGGACCGAGCTTGGGACCGATGCGCTGGGGTAACTTTCGGCAGACCAGGGACATATATAAACAAGGACCAACACTATGCACGCAACTGTAAAGAGAAGAATCAGTTTAGTTTCTAATTCATTTCAAATTTCGAAGAATCCCCAATATTAGAACTACTTCCGCTTAAATATACCAATATAATCGCAGCCAATTTCCCACGGTAATCAATTTTAAACCGGAAACAATCGACTTTTTTCTTTTCTTTTTGCGTGTTCACTTTTTTATCCTTCCGGCTGGCTGAGTAGACGATATCAAATGTCAGCCCAAAAATAGTTGCACCGCTACTTTTATTATTTCGATCACTTATTCAACGTAAATCGAAGATTCAATATTTAATCTTGTTTATTAGTTCCCTTTGCCCGATGCACAGTCAGTCCGTGAGTTGGTCAGTCTTCCAGTAGACGGTCATTGCAACCAATAATCGATTCCTTTCTGAAAACGATATAATTTATTCACGCTGGTTGATATTGGTAGCTTTGCAGAGGACATGTCCGCCACCCAAATGTTCGTATGACTATGATTATGGCTAGAACAACAGGTATGCTCTGATAGACTACACAATGGACGGTTAATGCTGTCTGGAATTTTTTTTTCAATTTCCCATATGCTTCCGCACACAAATATCGCTTGTCACATTACCGGCAGAATCCAATCATCTGATTCAACAATGCCATTGATCGGAGTAAATTTTGATTGATTTGCTCGGCAAAATGTAAACAGCTACTACCCATATGTAACATTGCTCTAGGACTGAAACGGCGAAAGGATAACTAACGATCACGAGGATGATGATTGCAGTCTGAGTCTCGTGACGGTGGAGGGTTAGGAAAGGCAATCGGTTAACTAACGAGAGAAAGAGGAGATGGAGAAAGAGAGAGAGAGCAAATAAATCATTTTCGCTCGCTCAGTATTAGCTCCCGCCACCCACCGATTCGACCGTGCTGCCGAGAGTGCTTTTCCGCGGCATGCTACGAATAGCACGCGGGTTTACGCGTAGTATATTTGAATTTTCCGAATTTCACCGCGTTGAATGTAGGTATCATAATAGTTGTTCTAGCTATGTTGCCATCTGTCCTGGATGGATGTCGAACGTAAACGGAATATTATTACACTAAACGGCAAATCTGCTCGTCTGCTCAGAGTTGAGACAAGTTACACTGCGGGGACGAAGGGTCGTCGTGGTCGTCGTTGCAGTCGTTCCCGAGCCCGAATGATGAGGATGAGGGTTAGTAATAATCGTCGAAAAGACGGACCATCGCGTTATTTTATTTCCACTTCGAGGAGATTGCACTAGTGGTAAAACGGTCTCTGCTCGGATCACGGGCTACATATCCAGGTTTGTTAGTGGAAGGAGAAAACGATTGATTAAATCAAGGTCCACGAGGCTAGCTTTAGTACCGGTAGAGTTACATCGATCCGGTTGAATTTTCGGATATTAGTAATGAAAATAAAAGTGATGAAGTTTTATTAAGTGACGTGCTGCAGTGTGAGTGAATGTGTTTTCAATCTTTAAGACAACCACATTTGGGAAATATCGATGAGACTGAAAGTTTGTCATTTGCTGCTGTTGGATTAATACTACAGTCGAGTTTATCGATTGAGGAGCTTTCAAAAGGTGAGAATAGATTTAGTTGCAGTTAAATGTAGTGAACTTGGTTGATATCAGTTGTTTCAGATATTTGATAACCTTCAATTGAAGGAATTGATGCATTGAATGTATAAAGCAATATGGTAGTAGAAGAAGCTATTTGTTTTAAAACTTCTTTGAGCATAGAACGATTGCGACACTTTTTTCAGTACAAATACTTTTGAAAATCGTTTGAACAGAAGCCTATAAACTGTTCAAAATATTGAAATTTTGCATTGCAAACGTTAACAAAAGAAACGAAAGATGTTGAAGGCTAACAAGCCAGCCAATTGCCTAGTAATTATTCGAGAACGAATTGTTCTCCAATTGAAAAATCTAGTCCATTGGTATTCTTACCGTTGGTATCGAGTTTTCCTATGAATATGGGATAAACATTTTTTGCCAACCAAAGACTGCAATCGAAAAAAAAATGAGACACAATTAGCTTGTAACTTTTCAGCGTGTGGGTAAAAGTTAATGAAATTTTGATTCATTAACTAAAGGTGTAATGTTTACGTTGGCAATATTTGATTACAAGGCGGTGAAGTCATTTAAGGATATCCAGACGACCCAGCGGCGGTCAGGCAAGAGGCAGAAAACCGAAGACAACTGATCCGACGAAGGCAAGGAAGATGTTGAATCTGTTCAAGCGTTGACTGAAACTTCCGATCCACGATCTGGCAAAGAAGGTGGAGGTTTCCATCTGGTTTATAGAAAAAACGATTAAACGTGCCGGCCTCCTCATATACAAGGTCAGGAAGGCATCGAACTGGAACGCCAAACAAACCACGGTAGTCAAAATCCACACCAGGAAGCTGTACCGAGAGTGACTAACGAAACTGAGGTGCATCGTGATGTTAATTGTTTATTATTTATTGTTATTATTTATCAAGAGGCTGGGTGTAGCCCCAATGATGTAAATCATTTAAAAATACATTGTCAAAATTTACAGTTACACATTTAAGCATGGTCAGGGCATCTCCAGGAGTGTATGGTCGTTACAAAATAGAACTGGATTTAAAACAAAGGCAACTTCAGCAAGGCGTTCTAGTTGGATAATTTCGAACAGTTTCATGTTAAAATTTAAAACTAGAATACTAAGTTGTTCTATTTTTGTTCAAATTTGAAACGCGTTTCAACCAAGTTATATGTTTTTTTGTCATTGTGGTAGTGTCTATGGAATCAAGTCAAACGTCAAACTTTGAATCAACATCTGGTCATGCATCTGTTTGAATCTTGTATACGTTCTACTTTTTCGTTAATACTTTCAAGTTGCAGCAACAAGTCTGAACTCGCTGACCATCATATCCCTATTTCTTTGTTATTACCATCATTTCCCTATTTCTTTGTTTTTAAAATTTTTTCGAGAACTTCTCCATATTGTGGAATATTTAAATTAGGTATAGATGCGAAAATGATTTAGACGAATATTAAAGGGAATTCCAGAGAAGTTCTGAGAGGAATCCCAAAGGAATTATGAGGGAAAACTCCAGAGGAATACTGGAGAAATTCCAGCGGAATTTTGAGAGGAATTCCAGAGGAATTCTGATGAGAATTTAAGAAGAATCCTGAGCAGAATACTAGAGAAATTCTAGTAAGAATTCCTGAGAAATTCTGAGCAGAATTCCAGTGGACTTCTGAGAGTTCCACAAGACTTCTGAAGACAGTTTGAGTGGAATTTTGTTAATTTTAGTGTAAGTCCAAGATTAATTCCACAGGAATTCTGATGATAATTGCAGAAGAACACTGAGGAGAACTCCAGAGGAATTCATAGAAAAACTGCGAATGAATTAAAGGGAGAATTCCAGAAAAAATCCTATGAAGAATTGCAACTGAATTCTGAGGAGAATTCTAGGGAAATTCTAAAAAAAATTCTAAGGGAATTCTGAGGAAAATTCCAGATGATTTCTGAGATTTCTAGAGAAACTCGAAGGGGATAGTAATTCTGAGGGAAATTCCAAAGGAGTTCTGAGAGGAATTACAGTGGAGCATTTGAGAAGAATTCCTAAGGAATTCTGAGAATATGCCCACAGAAGTTTTGAGAATCAATTATACACACACATTCAAGTCTTTAGGTTTAGAACAACATTTGGAACTGCTGCTGAAGAGAGGGTATGTTTGTTATATATTTTCCCAAGAGAAAAATTTATAACTGACATATAAAATGAATCTAGAACTACAACACTCCTGGAGATGCTCTCATAACATAAAATCATGAAAAAAATAAATAATACTCCGTTATTCCTTCCGGCAATAATAGAAGAAAACCATCGACGAAGCGCATCTCGTGGGATAGTAAAATCGAAAACAGATGTCACTCTGTTGAACCAGGGACCTGGAAATCTTATCCTATTTACAAGCGTTTGACTGTATGCAACATATCGCGGGCCTTATATGAATAAGGCCCATCTGACGTTTGTTACTTCGGGTACGAACGCCAGCATTGTTTACAAAAAATGAATCTTTTGACGTTTGGTTGTAAGAGATGTTAGCTACCGGACAATGACAGCCCGCCAGGTCCCTGTGTTGAACACTCTCTTTAGTCCAGAAATCGCACCGGGTACTCCATAATTTGTTCGATGCAGCATTAACATGAGATTGTTGCGAAGCGGTCGAGGTTGCACAAACAGGTTGATTTGCCTCAAGAGAGGCTCGAAATCTGTTCTACCCTGCATGATATCGGCGATGATCAAAGCTCTGCTTGTTTCTCTTCTAGTCCGGAGCAGCTCTAGGTTGATCAGTTGACGACGGTGTTCGTAGCTGGATAGCCGAAATGGATCATTCCCAGGTAGTCTACGAAGCGCAAAACGGAGAAAGCGACGTTGAACTGATTCGATTCTCTCAGCACCGTTGTTGTACTCGAATGTCGATCGCACGGAAAAAAAAAATAATTTAAGACAATAGATAACGGAGTAGTTTTTATCTATCCTAAATAAAAAACCAAAGCTTCGAGACGCTTTACCAACAAAAAATAAAATGTGTTGCCTGAATGAAGGTTTGGTCTAAGATAACACCCCGGCCTTTTCCCCATTTACCCCGTCCACTTACGAAACACCACGCACGTAGTAGGAAATTAATCGTTTGTTTTTTTCGGGAAAACGAGATAGCGGAGCACTTGGCAGGGTTTACTACCATTCGGTTCAAATTGCCGAACGCATTCAGCTGACGTCGAAGAAAGTGACATTCAGCAATCGAGCAGACTCGTAAATAGATTTTGAGGTCATCTGCATACGATAAGCGAGGACGAGCAATGTTGACGGTAAGGCGAGTAGGCTGCGCTGAAAAACTGACGTTTGGATTTTTTCTGCAGCGTAAAATTATATTTTCAAATCTTTTATATATGGTGAAAAGTGCTCGGAAAAGTTTAATTACTATAAAGATAAAGTGAATCTGTGCAGTTTCAGTGACGATTAACCACAATCGGAATGTTCGGACCACTTATGGTCTAGTTTTTAGTGGAGGAACATTTTCAACCTGGATATTGCCAATAATTTTGTCAATTATGCCGTATAATCGTTTTTAATGTGAAAGGGAATAGCGGAAAAGGGAATAAATAGTGACGTGATGTGCCCAAACATCATTTAGAAAACTTGACAGAAGCAACCCTGTGAATCAATTACAGCTAGATTTCACCTGCTCAACTTTGAGGTGAAAGTACTCCATCTTACAATTTCTAGATTTTATAGTTTTTTGGTTTTGTAAACATATGTGCAATGGTGAAAAGATCAGATCCATACAAGAATCCGTATCGTGGATCATCACGGAAACCTCTCGGTGAAAGTTACGTGCACAGCAAACACTAGCTGCTTCTTCCGCCGGCACCATTTCGAAGGAACGCCGGTGTGCTTTGTGTTGATCGCGAGTGATAACGTGTGAAAGCCGAGCTCGGGTGAATCTGTACGTGTTTCCCGAAAAGTTCAATTGCTGCGTTCGAAGAAATCATGTGCTTTCCCAAATCATGCAAAATAAAAGTTACTTCTGTTGTTTGCGGAAAACTTTCTAAGTCAGTACAAGAAAAAGTCTGCAGATCGGAAACCGATGTTCCTTGCGCCACCAAACACATGCACACTTCTCCGGTTTACGTCTTTCCGAATATGATCAGATCGTGAGAGGACATTGCCTCGCTCGTGGCTCGTGGAACGCACTAAAGCACCTTTGGAACATAATTGGGTGAGATCCAACCATAACATGCAATATGTTGTTGCTAATTTATTGGATATAAATATTTTTTAAGTATTTTGCAAACGCGTATTTGTGTGTGTGTGTGTGTGTGTGTGTGTGTGTGTGTGTGTGTGTGTGTGTGTGTGTGTGTGTGTGTGTGTGTGTGGGGGGGGGGGGGTCGTATGACTTTGAGTCAATGCATCCTTCTTCTCTTTCCAGAAAGCGAGTAATGGTGCTATATCCATAAGCCATAAAAGGCTAGGACAAGAGTTAGTGCTCATGTCCCAACCGATAGACAAGCTCTCATGCAAGAAGAGCCAGGATATAAGTAGGAAACGCCTGTGTTCCAACCCAGAAAACCGGACAACAAAGGAGTGCATTAACTTTCTTAGCTTCGTCACTCCCAACGACCTATATACATAGAAATATACATAGGCTTTCTCGCCAAGGAAACCCTTCCACACAATCCCATCCAACTTCCAACTCCAGATGTCTATGAAGGTAGCATGAGTTCTCAGCATCTTCTTAAGTAGACATCTAATCAACACTTCCCTCCCATCCCTTGCTGATCATAAGGACCTGGCCAGGTGTTGTGCAAAGAGATCGATGGATGAAGGGCCTGTCACACCCAAGGCAGCTCTTCTGGCGCTTCCATCGTCTCTACAACAGCCAACCCAGGATTATGTATGGTCGGAAAAAAAAAAAGAAAACGAGAGGGGACACAAAAAAAGAGGGAGCTACCAAAATTTTATATTTTTTATTATTTATGCGGCATAATATATACAAAAAGTATAGTGGAGGTTGTTGTTTTGTATTTTTTTTTTTTTTTTTTTTTTTTTTTTTTTAGTATTTTTTTTTTTATGTGTGTGTTTTTTGTTGCACTTTATTTTTTTTTTTTTTTTTTGTTTTTTTTTTTTTTTTTTATAGTAGAATTTTCGTTTTTTTTTTTTATTAAATAAAAAAATCCACAATATAGTTTTTTTTTTTTGTTTGTATATTTAAAAATAAATATAATAAATAATTTTTTTTGTCGGGTTTTTTTTTGTGTGTTTTTTTTTGTGTCTCCTTTTAAAACCCCCCCCACCCAAAAAAAAAAAATTTTTTTTATATTTTTTTTTTTTATATAGTATAAAAAAAAAATGTCCACCCCAGTAATTTTACACTAGTTTTCGGTATTTTGTTCGTGAACTGGAGTGTTTAATCCATCAAAATGATGTTGGAACAGCGTTCTGTATTGATTAGGGCATCTTCAACGGCGATCCAAATCGTGGTTTGGATTTATTTTTTTGAACCAATCGCAAAAACATCGCTGCACCGATGTTGTCAATTTTGTTTTATACCGGATCTATTTTTCATCATTTTAAAACTGGTATATGTTTTGATCTATTCTTGCAGCAATTTGGAACAATATAAATACCGTTCCAAAACACTACACGGTGCTTGATAATACTAATTAATTAGTATAACTTGAGCTTTTATATAACAAAAATTCAAATTTATAATCTACCGTGTTGTTTACTAGCGCAAATACTCGCGCAAGCCAACAAAACTTTGAATGCAGACCGATGGACCGAATGTTATTTTTTAGTTGTTGCAGATATTGTTCCGGTGTTATTCGTTCCGGAAAAGCATTGAGGCTTGTTGAGGTATATTTATGAGCCAAAAAGTGGCCGTGTTTGATGCGGGTGATGCTGGCGCCGGACAGAAAGTGGTGTTGCTCGCCTCGGATGCTGATAAGTACCTCAAGTTGCTCCCGGTGCTAGCGAATTGCCTTTTCGTTTCATTCTTCAATAATGGATGGTTTTCTAAGCTTTTACAGCCACTGCATTTTCCGGGAAACGCTGACTAGTTCGAAATAAGGAGGCTCCCGCAGGTGTGACTAGTGTGGATTTGTGAATAGTATTTCGATTGCTTGCAAACGAAATGAACAATCGGTTCATTGATGGATTGGTGATGGACTAGCACTCGCAAGCTAGTACAGGTACATTTTCGAGAAGCCTATTATATAGACACTTTCGGCAGGTTTACTGGGGATCAGGATATTGCGGCTTATCTTCTGGCGGAGAGGATACATTTGACTATAGCAGGTTAGATAAGATTTCTGGGGCAAAGCGATGATATCTTGAAGATAAATTCAATTCGTATTTCGCGGAAGGAAAGATCGAAAACTCAGATTTCTCCAGGAATCGTTTTTAAATATTATATTATTCAGTTGCATATTCTACAGCTTTTAAACAGTCTCAGCAGTTACATGAACTAGTCAGAACTTATATAAACTTCTAGAAATTCAACGAACTCTTTGAAAATTATTTTCTGAGGTCGTTCAGTACCACCCCAAAACCAACTGTGTCGATTTGAAATCGACCACCCAGAGCTCTAGGTATCTAACGCAGCCACCTAACTTTGACAGTTGTTTCGATTGTCTGTCTACACAATACCTCTAGCGAATAAAAGCAACACAAAGTTACACAACGAACACGTTAAAAGTAAGGTCAAAAAGTTTAAATTCTATTATACATTAAAACACATTAAAATTGTAAGTAAAAGTTGAATTCATTTAAAATAATGTTAACTAAAAGTTGATATCTACAGTTAGGCACAAAACATTGAAGAATAAACAGTTACATTCGACGGAAAACATACGAAGAAAACTAAAACTGTAAGTTAACCTTAAAAACCTTTATAAAATGCGTCTAAAATATAAAATCTTTGTAGCTTGAAGCTTACTCCGATTAATAAAACGAGTTTGTCTAAAGAGGTATTCAAAACGTCCGTCCCGTAACAATCTTCAAGAGTTTTATTTCCAACCAACCGGTTGATTACCCGGAGGAATATTTCTACAAGAAAAGTACCAATAGATGTCGAAAGCATCAATAGATCGACATTGCATGATTTGCGAGCAACCAGACGCCTCTGAGTCCATGATCGAGTGTGCCAGATGCCACAAACAATATCACAATTCATGTGTGGGTATACAGCATGGTGCTTCGGCTACATCAAGTCCATATTATTGTGAATATTGCGTGCGCAGGGATCCAGCGCCTTCTTTGTCCATATCAATGGCTGCGTCAACCACAGCCAGTGCACGAGAAGCAAGGTTGCAGTTGGAGATGCAACGTCTGGTTGAGGAGAAACGTCTCCAGGAAATGTTGATCGCTGAACGGGAAAAAGCAGAAAAGGAGCTACAAGAAAAGGCACTACGTCTCGAGAAGGAAAGGAGTGACAAGGCGATTGCTGACAAAGTTGAGCTTGAAAAGGTGTTCATAACTCGAAAGTATGACTTGCTACTCGCTCAAATGAACACGGACGAAGATGGCATTAGTGCGCGTAGTCGATGAAGTTCTAGCAAAAGCGTCGAGAAGGTTCAGGCCTGGATTGACAATCAGCCAGTGACCCTGAATTCCAACTCTGGGGATGCAATTCCCACTGGATTCACGTCACAACAAAGTGATTCATCAAACCAATGGCTAGTTGCAGTAGCACAAATGAAAAGTACAACCGAGCAGCAAACTCAGCTATCCTCAGGGGTTAATGATGTCAGCGTGTCCAGGGTCCAGTCCATCAGCAAAGTGAGTCAGTTACCCGGTGGTTTGCCAGATACGATGTCGTCGTTTTCTACTACAAAGCAAGGCCCAACACCACTGCTATGTTTCCATCGAGTCAGTCTACACCATTTGTCTGGGCATCAGCAGCAAATACCTATAAGCAGCAGCAACAAGCATCAAACACCCAGGAAGATTACAACAATCGTACGTATTCGGTGCAGTTCGAACACACCACCCGCACAAGCAACGCACTGGAAGCCGAACCAAGTTTGTATGTAGATACACGTTCGGCTCCGGTAAGTACACCGAATAAACAAACCAGAATAGAAACCGATACGAATTCAGGTAGTAGGGCACACATTTTACTTCCATGCATCTCGATATCCAAGCCAAATTACAATGAGCCACCGTACGATATAAGCAATTACACTGCAGCTAGGGCCCATCCAAAAGTAGATTCAATTGTACCGATTCAGCGTTGGACAATAACTAATACTACAATAGCTTCCTCTGTTACAAACACAAATCAATTCCCCAATAAATCACCACAATCCAATAGCGCTCCCTTGATGAGCGTTTCGTGCTATCCGGGCCCAATATTCTCGCTCCCATTGGGTTCCTCGGCTCCTCCCTTCCCTCCACTGTCAAATATTCAGTCGGTCGCGGTCTGTGCAAGTTCGTCGAGAGCGATTCCCATTCGTGCAAACGATGTCCCAGTTGCTGTGTATTCGGAAAATAGCGAAATGCAAAATTCTTTTCCACTCGTTGGCAATCGTTTCAACTGTCCAACGATCACATCGGCACCAGCTATTAACTCGAGAGTGGAAAACTTAAGTCAAATTGAGCCTCCTCTAGTGAACTATCAATCGGCAATGAACGTGGCATCGAACTATCCTGCAGTGTCCAATCCATCATCAAGAAACCCGCCACAAAGCTTCAGTTATCCAGCGTATCAGCAAGGTCAAATAAGTAGTGCAGATAATCCTGTTTCATCATCCAGTTTTACCGCTCAACCCGTCAATACTCCTACCGCACATCAACTGGCAGCCCGCCATGTCGTACCTAAGGAGCTTCCTACGTTTTCGGGGAACCCTGCTGATTGGCCATTATTTTGGAGTAGCTACGAGACATCGACGAGAATCTGCGGGTACAGCGAATCGGAAAATCTTATGCGGCTTCAACGCTGTCTGAAAGGAGATGCAAGAAAAGCTGTCAATTGTTTCTTGCTCCATCCGATAAATGTTCCGGAAATCATCAATACGTTGAGCACTCTGTACGGACGACCAGAAGCCATAATTGGAACATTACTGGCGGAAGTACGTGCTACACCGGCCCCACGATCCGAGAAGTTGGAAAGTATCATCAATTTCGGATTGGCAGTTCGAAACCTTTGCGCTCACTTAATTGCAACTGGTCAAGAACTGCACTTAGCGAACCCGATGTTGATCAACGAATTGGTGGATAAGCTACCAGCCAATATAAAACTAGACTGGGCATTGTACACACAACGTATGGCGCGATCCGATTTGCGTTCCTTTTCGGATTATATGAATGTAATCGTTGATGCAGCGTGCCGAGTTACGCCAGCCATGGATAAATCAGAGCGATCGAAAGGAAGAGCAGTAATAAATACTCATTCATCGGGAAGCCACGGCAATAAGAGTCAAGGGGAATACAAACCTACGGCGTCAAAATTCGACAAATCAACCACCGGTTGCAGCGATAGGCCATGTATGGTTTGCAAAGTTAGCGGACACAAACCAAAGGATTGTGCGTCTTTCAAATCCAAATCGCTAGAGAATAGATGGAAAATAGCGCAGGAACTGAACCTTTGTAAAAGATGTCTTTATCCTCACGGAAAATGGCCTTGCAAGGCATCACTGTGTGGTACAGAAGGTTGTCAACAACGCCATCATAAGCTTCTTCATCCCGGCAATCCATCGCAAAATCGAGAAACTTCATTACCTCCAAGCGCTGTAACAGGAGTAGTTACCGTTCATCAACACACCCATAGCAAGGTCCTGTTTAAAATTATTCCGGTACGCTTACATGCCAATGGGAGATCCGTCCGAACATATGCTTTCCTAGATGGAGGGTCAGATACAACGTTAGTGGAGAAGTCGTTAGTCGAACAACTCGGTGTACAGGGACCAATATCACCACTGTGCATGCAGTGGACCAATGGAGTCAAAAGAAACGAAGAAGATTCCAGGAGAGTACAGTTCAACATCTCAGGAATAGGAAATGGTAGACAGTTTCAGTTGAAAGGCGTGCAAACCGTCGAGAGCTTAGACTTACCCCAACAATCGATTGACTTCAAGGAGCTAGAAAATCACTTCACTCATCTACGAGGATTACCCGTTATAAGCTACAGCGATGGAATTCCAGGTATATTAATTGGTCTGGATAACACTACAATGAAAACTTCTCTCAAGCAACGCGAAGGCAAGGACAACGAACCCGTAGCCACCAAAACGAGGCTAGGATGGGTTGTATTCGGTCGTTCTGGTCAAACGGATCAAACAGCACCCAATCGAATACACCACGTATGTACTCGCTCGCACGATGACGATCTGAACGAATTGGTCAAGCAGTTCTTTTCTACGGAAAGTACGGGAGTAGCTGTTTCGAAACCAGCAGAGTCAGCAGATGATCAACGAGCACGAGAAATACTTCAAGCAACGACGGTACGAACTTTCTCTGGGAGATATCAAACAGGTTTGCTGTGGAGATACGACGAAGTAAACTTTCCAAACAGTCTTCCGATGGCCGAGCGGCGTCTCAAATGCCTTGAACGCCGCCTTTCCAAGTCACCTGAACTGTACGAAAAAATGAGGCAGCAGATAACAGACTATCAGACGAAAGGCTACGCCCATAAAGCTACGCAGCTAGAATTAGATAAATCGGATCCTAAACGCATATGGTATCTGCCATTGGGAGTGGTGGTGAAACCCCAGAAACCAGATAAACTTCGCATCGTGTGGGATGCTGCTGCAGTTGTCCAAGGCGTCTCATTCAACTCAGTCCAATTAAAGGGCCCGGATCTTCTAATGTCTCTCCAGGCTGTGCTTTGCCGCTATCGACAGAAGGAAATAGCAATCAGTGCCGATATTATGGAAATGTTCCATCAGGTTGAAATCAGACCAGAAGATCGTCAAGCTCAAAGGTTTCTGTGGCGGAACAATCCTACAGAACCCGTACAAACTTTCATAATGGATGTGGCTATCTTTGGGTCAACTTGTTCACCATGTTCTACACAGTTTGCAAAGAACATCAATGCTGAAGAGCATTCAGCAGAATTTCCGAGAGCAGCCATCGCGATACAAAAAAACCATTACGTCGACGACTATCTTGATAGCGTCGACAGTGTCGACGAAGCAGTTCAGCTGGCGTTGGACGTAAAGACAGTTCACGGAAGAGCAGGGTTCCTAATACGACATTGGACATCGAACTCCCCGGAAGTGTTACGGCGAATTGGAGAACAAAATGCACAGCCGGTGAAAAGTTTCGTGATGGACAAAGGCAGTCAGCAGGAACGCATCTTGGGAATGGTTTGGTTGCCCAATGAGGACACGTTAAAATTCACTACAACTTTTCGAAGTGATTTGGAGCGCTTGTTCGACATGTCCGTAATCCCTACTAAACGGGAAGTACTGAGTTTAGTGATGATTCTATTCGATCCTCTAGGACTTGTCGCCTCATTTGTCGTGGAAGGAAAAGTAATCATTCAGGAGATCTGGAGGGCGAGTATCGGATGGGACGAACGCATTCCTAGTCAAATCCTACCACGATGGCATCAGTGGTTGGAGGTGCTCAAGACGATGAATAGGTTGAAGATTCCGCGATGCTACTTCCCAGGGTATAGCAAGAAAGCTTACGAATCAACTGAGCTACATGTCTTTGTTGACGCAAGTGAAAGCGCATACGCCACCGTCGCATACTTCAGAATCGTCGACAAAGGAGAAATTCGTTGCTGCTTAGTTGGAGCAAAAACCAAAGTGGCTCGATTAAAACCACTCTCCATTCCTCGCTTGGAACTTCAGGCAGCTACAATTGGAGTACGGCTGATTAATAAAGGGTGTCCACGATGAAATTGCCACACTATGAAATTGCTCTAACTTTTTAACCGTTGGGTGGAATTTAATGAAAATTTGGGTGGATTTAGTTCATAGTGCATTATTTACATCCTGCAAGTTTTAAAGTCCTGTGATCAAAACTCGCGGAAATGGAGTCGAAAGAACAGCTCGTGCGTGATAATATCTTGCGCATTCATCACGAGAACAAGGATCTCTCGCATCGTTCCATCGCTAAAACGTTGGGAATCGCGAATTCCACGGTGTCGCGAGTGATTAAGCGGTTCGAGGAACGGTTGACCACCGATCGGAAGCCCAGAAGTGAAGGAAAAAGTATTCCGTACAACACCAAAAATCACAACCGCGTAGTTGGGGCCTTCAACCGAAATCCGAACGCCTCCGTTCGGGATGTGGCTAAGAAGCTGCACCTAAGCCGAAGTTTTGTCCAGAAGGCCAAAACTAAGGCTGGGCTTCGAACGTTCAAGGTGCAAAAGGCCCCTAATCGCGACGAGAAGCAGAACAAGTCCGCCAAAACCCGTGCCAGGAAGTTGTACCTCAACATGCTGACGAAAGTTGAATGCTGCATCATGGACGACGAAACATATGTGAAGGCCGACTTCAAACAGATCCCCGGCAACCTGTTTTTCACGGCCAAGGATAAGTTCAGCGTTCCGGAGCATGTCCGCACTCAGAAGATGTCCAAATTTGCGAAGAAATTCCTGGTTTGGCAAGCCATCTGCACGTGCGGGAAGCGGAGTGCACCTTTCGTGACCCAGAACACGATGAACGGACAGGTGTACATAAAAGAGTGCCTCCAGAAGCGGCTGCTTCCTCTCCTGAAGGCCCACAACGTCCCAACAATCTTCTGGCCGGATTTGGCCTCATGCCACTACTCCAAGGACGTGCTGAAGTGGTATGCGGACAATAAGGTCAATTTCGTGCCGAAAATGTTCAACCCTCCCAACACTCCGGAGCTCCGCCCCATCGAGAAGTACTGGGCGATTATGAAGCAGCACCTTCTTAAACGACCTAAGGTAGTGAAGACAGTCGAGAAACTGAAGAAAGTATGGGTTTACATGCAAAAAAAACGGTTGATTCACAGGTTGTGCAGAATCTTATGGCCGGGGTTAAGGCCAAGGTGCGGGCATTTGCGTATGGACTGTCAATAAAATACGAGTAAAATGGTAAAATGAAGTTTAATAGTTATTTCTCAATCCCTGAAAATTTGATGGCAATCGGAAAACCCCAATTTTGCGAATCAATTTTGTGTGTGGCAATTTCATCGTGGACACCCTTTAGTATCATCGAGAATCACACAGTTCCCGTGAAGCGTAAAATATTGTGGAGCGATTCAAGAACCGTGCTGTCATGGCTCCGTTCTGATCAAAGGAGATATCAACAGTTTGTGGCATTTCAAGTAACGGAGATCCTAGAACGAACGAACGTTGCTGATTGAAGGTGGGAACCGTCGAAACAGAACGTGGCGGACGAGGCCACAAAATGGGGCAAAGGTCCCAGTTACTTCGAAAGCTGCAGGTGGTTTAATGGTCCAACCTTTTTATACGAGGACGAAAATCTGTGGCCCGTGGAAGATGTACGTTCAGAAGAAGCTAGGAGGAGTTGCGACACGTCCACATTCATGCGCAGCTCTTGTCAGAACCCACAATATCTTTCCAACGGTTTTCAAAATGGGAAAGGCTTGTACGAACCGTTGCTTATGTACGTCGGTTTTTCCATAATTGTCAACACAAAAGGTCCAGCTCTGCGACCAACCTGGGAAGTCTTTCCTGTGACGAGCTAAATTCAGCTGAATATTCGGTCTGGATGTCTGTTCAAGATCAAGTATTTCACAAAGAATTTACGATTCTACGTAAAGGTCTTAACAAACCTCCGAACCAGCAGGAAACTATTGAGAAATGTAGCCGCATCTACAAACTGTCTCCGTTTATCGGCGAGGGAAATGTTCTACGAAAAACCGGAAGAATTGTAGCATCATCATATATTTCGTACGACACGAAATATTCGATCATAGTTCCCAAAGAACACCACGTAACACATTTACTTGTTGACTGGTATCATCGAAAATATGGCCATGCGAATGAAGAAACCGTGGTTAATGAAATTCGACAAAAATACCACGTACCAGAGCTTAGAGTTGTCGTGCGAAAAACTATGAAACGTTGCACCTGGTGCTCAGTGTATCGAGCCGTACCACAGATCCCGAAAATGAGTCCTCTACCTGTGGCACGACTGACACCTTACGTGAGAGCTTTCACTTTCGTAGGGTTAGATTATTTCGGACCCCTGACCATACGCGTTGGACGGGCGAGCGTGAAGCGGTGGGTGGCCTTGTTTACTTGCCTAACTACTAGAGCAATACACTTGGAAGTTGCGGCTTCGCTGTCAACAGAATCATGCAAACAAGCGATTCGCAGGTTCATTGCACGCAGAGGAGCTCCCACAGAGATATACTCCGACCAAGGGACGAATTTCCAAGGAGTGAATAGTGAACTGTCCAAACAAGTACGGTCGATCAACGAAACGCTTGCCGGAACCATCACCAACCAACGAACTCAGTGGAAGTTCAACCCTCCCTACGCTCCTCACATGGGAGGAGTCTGGGAGAGACTTGTACGCTCAGTAAAAAGGGCTCTCAGCTGTTTACTGACGGAAAGACATCCTGACGAGGAAACGTTAGCAACAGTAATCGCAGAAGCAGAATCGTTGGTGAACTCACGCCCACTGACTTATCTACCTTTAGAAAGCGAGGAACACGAAGCATTGACCCCCAATCACTTTTTGCTTCTGAACTCTAGTGGGGTAGTCCAACCAGCTATGAAGCCGACAGACGGAGCAGAAGCTCTTCGTTCCAGTTGGAAGGCTATCCAGGTTATGCTCGACGTATTTTGGAAGCGATGGATAAAGGAATACTTGCCGATTATGTCCCCACAATCAAAATGGTTCGGAGAAGTACGAAATGTTCAAATCGGCGATTTAGCGATGATTGTAAATGAAAAGGAAAGAAACAGCTGGACGCGAGGAAGAATACTGCGAGTTTACCCAGGCAAAGATGGACGAGTAAGGCGGGCCGACGTGCAGACGACAACGGGAGTTCAACAACGCCCGGTGTCCAAGCTAGCTATACTGAATGTCGCCGGAGATCATGGTACAGCTGAAGGTTCTAGCAGCAATACGGTCGGGGGTATGTCCGCGACAGAGGCCAGGTCGTTCAGTACCACCCCAAAACCAACTGTGTCGATTTGAAATCGACCACCCAGAGCTCTAGGTATCTAACGCTACCACCTAACTTTGACAGTTGTTTCGATTGTCTGTCTACACAATACCTCTAGCGAATAAAAGCAACACAAAGTTACACAACGAACACGTTAAAAGTAAGGTCAAAAAGTTTAAATTCTATTATACATTAAAACACATTAAAATTGTAAGTAAAAGTTGAATTCACACCACTTAAAACTAAACTAAAAGTTGATATCTACAGTTAGGCACAAAACATTGAAGGATAAACAGTTACATTCGACGGAAAACATACGAAGAAAACTAAAACTGTAAGTTAACCTTAAAAACCTTTATAAAATGCGTCAAAAATATAAAATCTTTGTAGCTTGAAGCTTACTCCGATTAATAAAACGAGTTTGTCTAAAGAGGTTTTCGAAACGTCCGTCCCGTAACAACTATGAACTTTGGAATATCTATGAAGATTGGGAGGAAATATAATAACCTTGACAGAAGTTGATCAAGCTTCTCGGAAGTTGAATAAACTTATTGGAAGTTTCAAGATAATCATGAAGTTTGCTCACTCTCTTTTGAGAAGAAAAGTGGTGGAACTTCAGAGAATTCCATTGAATTGCCGAAAAATTCACAACGTTTCTGGAAACTTGGTTGAACTTGCTTTGCTGATTATCCATGTAATAGAAACAACTTTCTGGAAATAACCGAAACTTTAAGAAGAAAATTTAACCTCCCCAAAGTTATTTTGGACTCCCAGCTGGTACATATTTCAAAACAAAAAAAAGCAGAATATCACAAATATATCAATAATTCACGAGAAATTGTAAACATTGGTCGATTTGCTAAACTTTTAATAAGTTGGTGGAATTTCTGTGACATAAATAGCGTTTCCGAGATGTTGTTAAACCTTCAGGAAAACAAAATATCAAGTGCTCCTCTTCGTCTGCTAACGAAATTATTTGGTCAAACCAATGGCAACAAACCATGGCAACAAGTTTACAAAAACTCTGCGATCTCTGATAAAAAAAAAACTTCCTTCCACCAAAAAAAAAAAAACACAACCCCCACCCCCAACCACTTTTCCTTTTTCTTCTCTTCCCACCAATAAAAAAACCAACACAACCACCCCCCCCCCCATTCTATCCCACCCCCCATTTTTTCCAACAACCTTTTTTCCCTCTCACAAAACTCCGCAACCAACACAAATGATAGATTAATACAAAAGAATGAAAATACGCTCAGAAATTATACTAAAACGCGATTGTATTGGGTGGAGAACTACTTGTACATACTGTAGAGTTCAAAACATTAATTAGGTATAAAGGTCAATCTACAGCTATGAAATACAGCACATACACGGTAATTCTGAGGTAGTCATTTTTTGACTACATTCTATGCATTTTAAGGAACATCTTCCATACGTCAAAAAATGCCTACTTTTTAATCCCAGAAAATGAATAATTTTTAGTCCTTTTATTATTCCACTGTGATAGGAAAAATGCATAAAAACAACGCTATCAATAAAGCCAAAATAGCGATTTGTGCTAGTTTACCGGCTTTGCCTAAACAAAAAAGGGAAAATTAAACAACTGATGTTCTTGCAAGCAAAACTTGAATCCATGGACAAGCTACGAGGCAAGTAATCCTTAATTGATTATGTATATAGTTTAAGTTCTGCATATAGTTTTCACGTCAACCCGGATGTGCGCGAAATGTTCGGAGTCAATGAAAGCTGATTCAGATTCAGATTGATCATTTAGATTAATCAGCTTGGCCATTTAAAAGAAATGTATTTTTAAGTTTGTATTTTCAGAGCCATTTTCTAAGACCAGTTCAGTGCCAACATTTCAAAAGGTAGGATCTGCTGTAAACAATTACTATAACCGTCGCTTGCTCGGAAATGAAAACTTTCTCCTGCAAATTTACAATCCGAACTGCAAGAAGAAACATTTTCCTACCTTATGGTGTATTTTATTTGCATCGTGCATTACAAAAAAAGCAGATATTTACTTTTGAGACATTGGCGCTGAGTTCTCATCTTCTCATCTTCATTTCATAAAGTGACTAGTTTCTACACACAATCACATTGTAAAAATGCATGGTTTCTAATCTCTTTCACATGCTGCAAAATGCCTAGAATTTATTCACTTTTTGGCGTATAACCTTTTTAGGCACTTTTGCATAAAACCTTTTTAGGCATTTATGCAAAATTCCAGTCTTCAAGCAAAGTGCCTACTTTGAAGTCATTATTGCATACTTCAGATTTACCGTGTATGAAAAAAAAAAAAAAAAAGTTTCCGACAAAAAAACACCCACCACCAAAAAAAACCCCCCCCCCCAAAAAAAAAAAAGAAGGGGGTGGCCACCCCCCCCACCAAAAAAAGTATTATAAAAAAACTGATGGGAAAAAAAAATTTCTTCTCGAGCACCACAACCCCCCCCACAATTCCCAAATCCCGGGGTGAGTTCACTCTTTTTTACTGAAAGTTTGGATGTAGCAAACGTAAGGTATGTAGTCCTTCATGACTAGATCACCCTAACTACCAACGATGAATCAATTTTAACCGTGCCCTTTAACCGCATAGTAGTAAGTTGTTGTTTATTTATTTTAACACAAAGCAGCGGTGGAGCAGAGTGGTCATTTTCTCGCTCCGATTTGGCCCCTGCTGCCAGTGAAAAACGGCGGAAAACAGAGAGCGCCGTCGTCGTCGTCGTCGTCGTCGTCCATCGCCGAAAGCACCTCCAGTGTAGTTTTGTTATTTGCTGCCTGCTGGCTAGTGGTAATCATATTTATGGTCTGTTTTTCCTCACTCGGCCAGGAGAGTCGTTGTCGGTCGGCGTGTGTGTCTTCTGATGGTCGGTCGGTCGGTCGGCAGGACGATCATTAGAGGCAGTTTTTCTCGCTAAGGCTTTTCGCTCTGTGGAATTACTGCTATCGCGTGGTTTACGACCACTACGTGTTCTAGTCGTATGTTTATGTGTGACTGACTAATCACTGTCTTCTTCGTCGTCCGTTGGAAAACAACCGACGTTGGTTGGAGAAACTATTGGTAGTTGATTAGTTTATGGTTTTTAAAATGGTGCCTTTAGTGGTGGGAAAATAGTGCTTGACTGGTGATTAATTGAGAAATCCCTCGCACATAGTTGCGTGGGAAGTTGGTGTTAATGCTGATTGAATTGGAACCGCAAGGATCTATCGGTGTGCGAGTTGTTGAATCGAAAGGTTAGCTTCATCAGTTCCGTTTACAGAATCGTACAACTTGTCGAAAGAAAAACAAATTCATGAAATTACCGGGCCCCAATGTACAACGCATACAGTGTCCAATGGTCTCGAATAGAAACGGAAAACCGTTGTAATTAATCAGGGAAAGCTCACCGTCAGAACGAAAATACCCGCGATGTGAGGGCATGCAATACTACAAAGAAGAAGCAAACAAACGCGAGTTTCACGGTCACAGGTTGCAGTGGACAGGTGTTTCAGGTTTGGTGAAAAATCGTACGTCCTACATAGAATATCGCGCAATTAGCCCTATTCCGAACTGAGAAAGAAAAGGAAGCTATCAGCACGCAATATTGTTGTAAATTGAAGCATTTGTTTATTTGTCATCAGTCGCTGCGTAAATCGTGCAATTGGTGTGGGTGAAGCAACGTACTGATGAACACGTGATAACGATAGCATCAATATTGGTTCGATGATGATTGGTTCAATATATCGATTTTACTGCTTCAAACTCAATATATTCTTGATCAGGTCCTAAGATCCCGTTTTTTGATAACTAAGCAAAATTGGGGAAAACCTATTATTTTGAACCACCCTAACGGATATGTAATAGCGGGTTCGCTCTTCAGGGAAATATTGTGGACTGACGATTATAGAAAAAAAAAAAACAAACGGAGAGTTTATCAATTATATAGTCCGCCAAATGGCAGGTTTTATGTGGCAAAATAAACTATCCTAGACTTGTATGTCACACGCGATGCCCACTTGAATTGGACCTACTCGGCATGGGTCATTATGAATTTATTACGCTTTATGTGCGTTTATAAAATGTTGACTGTACAGCCAGGGATCGTCATTAGTGTCTTTTGAATGTAATGATGGAAAAATTGAGCTTTCTGCTTTCAGATTAAAGACTGACTAAAAGTAAATTGATACGCACATAAAGACCTGTAATTCGTGATTCAATCAGTTTAAAAAGTCCATTGGTGGTTGCTTTACAATACTTTTATTAAAACTTCAAAGTTACAGCATTAGATGGTTACATTGCTCCAGTTCGAACGAAATTTCGAACCTTTCTCTTGATGGAACCCATCAGCGCCCTCACAGAGGAAGCGGACACGGAATCAGCGCATTTCTTCCATTTTGCCCAGTATTTTTAATTGGTTGAAATTCCGGGCAATTCGGAGGATTCATTAGCTTGGGGACAAAATCGATCATGTTGGCAACATACCTCTCCAGAAACACCTTGGAGTTGTGGCAGCTGGCCAGATGTCTTTGCCCTTATGCTTGCGGATGAGCAGCAATACACGCTTTTTCAGGCATTCTTCGATGCGACGAATGGTTTTGTTTGCAGGCCAGAACTGCAAATCGCTTGCCAAATCATGGCCTTTTTTCGCAAACTTGTAGGCACAGAAGAACTTGAGTCTTCGCGGCACATCCCCGCGTCCAGTCGCGATGTAAAACTTTTGACCGGAAAGCGGCTTAAAATCGAGTTTGACTCATATTTCGCAATCGATCAAAGTGCAGCCCTAGTGTTTCGTCAAAGCCTTACACGCTTTTTGGCCACAAAATTCTGCTTCATGTGCCGGTTCTGATGTTTACTGTATTTACTTGTATCCTTCCCTGGCAAGGATGTTCCGCACCGTTTGAAAGTTGGCGTTGTACCTTCTGGCCACATCTCGGATCGACAGACCGGGGTTGGCTTCAACGCACTTCAAGACCTTGCTGCGCAGCTGACGATCCCTGGTTCCAGTTTTTTCATGAGTCCGCTGATTCCTTTCCACAGTCAAGGTTCCTTGTGGGTTTTGGGCAGTCTACAAACTGTTGTTTTTGGCATCTTCAGCACTTTAGCCAGCTTGGAACCGACTCCACTCCGGATTTCCCAGGTGTTGGTGCAGAATATTTTTTTCTTTTTTCGAGTTCCATTTGACGTTATTTCTGAACGCGATCGACTACTTAGATCAAACTTGCACCAGTTGTTCTCTATAGAAGTGTAAACAAACCACTGTAAAAGATTTTCGATTCCCAACACTAGAGGCGTGCTGGCGGCGTGCGTGGGACGTACCTATTTACTTTTAGTCAGCCGTTAATGATTCTGTGGTGATATCACTCCGATCAGCGTTCGCTTAATTGTAATAAAAAAAAGTTTTATAGCGCTAGTCAGTATTTTCTTCCGGTTTCAAGTTCTAGGAAAAATTAAACAATCAATTAATGTTGCACTTTGGTAAGGAGCATCCCGAGTATTTAAATGATATTTTTTGTATTGTTATTTGAACAAAACAATAATAATACTTCACTTCTTTTTTTTTTTTTTTTTTTTTTTTTTAAAAAAAAAAAAGAGAGCACCCAGACAAAACTTTTTTCTCTATTATTAAAAATAAAAACAAACAAAAAAAAAAAAAATTTTATTTATTATATTTAAATTTTTCTTCCAAAAACAAAAAAAAAAAAGTTTCAAAGTTAATTACACCACATTCAAAAAAAATATTATACCGCAATAAAAAAAAAAAAGTTTTCATTGTTTTTTTATACGACTTTTTGCTACCTGGTGGTGAATCTTCCTTTGCATCGCCAACAAAGTACCCCGATTATTTACAAATTACACAGAGAAACCAAACTATCCAAAATTAAGTCATTTTCACTCATCTTGACAGCAAAGTAAAACCAGTCATAATTGAGTTATTTACAAAGTATCCAATTTTGAGTATTTCGAAAAGACTCAATGCCGAGTGAAATTATTTGTATGTTAAAAGCAAATCGACAGTAAAAATAATCCAAAACTGAGTTTTATTTTTTGAAAATATTATTCGAAAATGTGCTTTAGTGAACTTTATTTCACTAAATTCAATAAAAGAAAACTATAAATTCAAATAAAACAAAATATATTTGTTTTATTGGTAGCCCCAAATCATTAAACACAAACACAACAACCCCTTTTTATTTCAATAGAAATTCAAAGTGATGAGATTAATATAGGTACATCTTCCCTATATTCTCGGGTACATTAAATCTACTGAAAGTTCATGTTGAAACGAGTACGTTTCGTTTGTCAAGAAATTCTTTACTTGGGTCTCTAAACGTTGACTCCAAAGAACGAAGTCCTGAAAGAAACTTATGGACCTTCTTGACACATCACATCGACGTTCCGTGATCATCTCCATGAACTTTGCTATTATATCCTCCATCATCCTGCATTGGAAGAGTCTTCAAAGCGACAAGAATTAAAAAAAAGCAATCGAATAAGTGAAATAATTACACTTACCGGTAAATTTTTTGTAGCATCCCGAGTCCAAAATTTTCATTAATTGCTCCATATCACTCAGGTGCCTCGGAAGCGTTAAATTTTAGACCGGACACTAGACACGGTACGCAAAAAAACAAATTTGCTTCCGCCTAACAGCACCGATGTTGATTAAATGGCGTTCAAAAATTTTCAGCCAAAGCAAAGTGACAGCCCAACACTCCGATTTGGATAGTTTCGCGAAAGGCGCCTCGCACTTATACTGAAAATTTACTACTCTTAAAATACCTTGCTCTGAGTATAATTGACATTTTCAATTTAACTTCAAGATTGAGTTAAAACTACCTACCACTGAGAACAAAATTATATCCAAAATAGAAGTCCTATCAGAGAACTTAGTTTTGATACAAATATTTTTGTTTTGTTGTTTCCGTGTGGTGATTTTTTTTTTTTTCAATAAATAAAAAAATTCTTAAAAAAGATTTTTTCCCTTTTTTTTTTTTTATTTCGGGTAACGGAGACCCTAAACTGCACACCCCCGCGGGCCCCGCCCCCCCGACTCCGCCACCCTTTAGTCTGGGTAACACTCTGATCCTGCTTCTTGAGCTGTCAAATGAACACCGGGGGCTGGGTGACGCAGCACGGCATTGTCCATGAGTAAACGAGTAATTCATGATTAGGGCCTAAAAGCTAATTGTAAACAATGAGTTTAAACGTAGATTTCTCACGAATCTCAAAACACTCTTACGAATTGAAAGCAGCATCTGGTAGAAGAATGTTTGCTCTACCATCTGGAGTAGTTGAACTTCGTACGAGTCTTGTGATTCGTGAGAGATCAACGTTTAAAGTCATTGTTTACAATAGGCTTTTAGGCCCCAATCATGAATTACTCGAGGTAAGGTGGCAAGGGTTGGGGGGAGGAAGGACAAAAAAACTATAAAAGTATGACCAAAAAGGAAAACATATGTTTTTTTTCCGGTTTTTTTGGCTACAAAAATTAATTTATTGGCCCTCATTAGGCAATTCCTGCGGCCGCTGCACCAGGTGCAGCATGGCAACTCCGACGTTAACCTGCTGATCGGCGGGCGGAAATCATAGAGGCCGCACCGTTGGAGCTAGAACAAAATCAATATTTTTCCCTTAATCTCTGATAAATTTCCTGTCATCGTATGTAGGATTTTTCTAAGGGTGAGATAGCTCTACTCTGAGTGGCTTTGATGCACCAAGTAACTCGCGAGTAACTCAATATACCTTAAAATCGAGTCAATCTTCATCGGTTCTTATCGGTTGCCAGGGTTTCGAAAAGTTTGACTTCTAATTTGCTTGAAAACATTGAGGGTTATTCCGAGAGTCGAAGTGACGTTTGTCACTTGGTGAAGTGAGAACAGTCACCTGCAGTGACGTGACTCTTCATTTGATTTACCCAGAAGAGTCGCGTCACTGCAGGTGAGTTTTCTCACTTCACCAAGTGACAAACGCCACTTCGACTCTCGGAATAACCCTCATTGTGGACATTCTGCTAATGGCAATAGAAGATGGACAAACGGTCAACCCTAATCCACGACTAAGTAAGAGGGTTCTAAGAATATTTCATGTGATACGTGATAGGGATTTACTAAAGTCCAATGATCAGATATGATAACAATATTTAGAGATTGGTAATTGGCTAAACATCGATTCTTAGGAGCTTGAAGCTTGGGTTGGAGTGCAGCGGGATGAGCTCGATTGTCTCTTCTCCTGCTCTTTTTTCACAGCACCAGTTCATAGGCTAACCATCTGGCGGAATGACACTGCATTAGCAAGTAGCAAGTCATGCCAAAACTGATGGGTTTAATCAAAGTATAACTTAATGAGAGACATGGAAATAACTTCACCTCGAAAAAAGCAAAGGCTTACACGAATAGTAGTATATACGATATCCAATTGTACGAGCATATCAGATATGTAGTTTGAGTGAATATAGGTTGTTTTCAAAATCAAAGTTAAATAGAGAAAATTAAGAAAATTGAAAATTGCTAGTGTCCAATTGTGCACACATGACAGCTGCTGTGCAAAAACAGAGAAAAAACAAATGATAGTACTCGCTTGCTGAGCAACGAGGGTTACTCGAGGTACCTCAAAAGCAACTCTAAAATTGCTCGCGATGAGGAGCTGTCTTGCCCCTTGTTTTTATAAAATAAAAAAAAAAAAAAAAAAAACGCACACAAAAAAAGAAAAAAGAAAAAAAAGCAACCAAATTTTGACTTAAAAAAAACAACACCACTACCCCCCCCCTTAACACCTTCTTATAAACATAGTTAAAAATCCCTCCGGAAAAAAAAGGAGAATACAAAAATATAAAAAAAAAAAGAATAAAAAAAAACGGGGGGGTTCGTACAGGGACAAAAATAATTGTGTCAAAATCCAAAATTTAAACCGTGACTGGACGAGGTTTTTGAGTTATGATATTCGCCAACTTTGAAAACATGGCTTCGAGATAACCCCGTTTGAAGTTTTGAGTCCAGTTTTTCATCAAATTCGTCTCCCACTCTTGTAATGTTCATACCATTCTTCAAATTCCGCAGTGCCTTCCTTTTCTTTCCACAGATCGCATGCTTTACAGACCCCGGGATTGGGGTAGGATAGGAGAATTTTTGGTATGTAAGGCTGTAGGAAGAAAAAAGTGGAAATGTTATCTACCAAAGTACCTGCTCAGTTTGAAATTACTTCTGTTTCGAACTTGTTCTCTTGTTCCGCATGTTGACTTAATCTTCCGTTCCGTGGATTGTTTCGTAAGTACGTGACAGGATTTCCATCCAGTTTCGCGGGTTTTATTTTGAATTCTTCAGCAAAACTTCTTCTTGGTGATGTAATACTTCGTCCATTACCGATGCGTACACACTTAGAAAATAACACCGAACTCGGTTCATTTTTCTACCGAACCAAATCGGCTACCAACAAGAAACCGAATAAATCGTTTATATATACTGTTTTCGGGTGTGTTTTTAGAGTCAAACCCAAGTTTCGGTTACTAAAGGGTGTTCCGATCAAAATTGGGTCAAACAGTAATGGGTGTGAGTCGATCAAAGTTTTTATTAATTAGTCAAATTCTTTTTCTTTTTCAAGTTCAGTTAATAAAGAATAAAGGAAAAATATTCAGCTAAGCTTCCTTTTTTACCAAATGCGAATTGCCGGGTCTTTCGTTCAACACCTGCCATAAGATTTTGTACAGTCTCCTTGTCCACTTTATTTGCCGCAGAACGCCAGTTTGCCTTGAACTGTTTCTCGCTCACAACAGCTTTTTGAGTCTTCTTAAGGTTCCGCTTGACGATGGCCCAATATTGTTCGATTTGGCGGGGCTCTGGCGTGTTGGGAGGGTTCTTGTCCTTGGGCACCACTTGAACGTTGTTGACAGCATACCACTCCAGGGCCTTTTTTCCGTTATCACAAGATGCCGAATCCGGCCAAAATAGAACGGAACAATTGTGTCGCTGCGGGAAACGCAGTAGACGTTTTTGTAGACACTCGCTCAGATAAATTTCCTGGTTGACGGTTCCGGTCGCAAACGTTGCTTTTCAAGCCACAGGTACAGATGGGCTGCCACACCTGATATTTCTTCCCGAACTTTGACAGTTTAATGTGCTTGAAAATATCTGCCACCTTTCTCCGTCCGGTTGCCGTATAAAGTTGCTGTCCAGGAAGCTGTTTAAAGTCTGCCTTGGCGTAAGTTTCATCGTCCTGTACCACGCAATCAAACTCCGTCAGCATCGTCGTGTATAACTTTCGCGATCGTGCTTTGGCCGACGTGTTTTGTTTATCGTCGCGATATCCACGGTTGAAGGCGCCACTCCCAGCTTCTTTGCGACATCTCGGACGGAGAGTTTGAGGTTCCGCTCGAAACAGCGGGCAACTTTTTTTTTTAATATCTTTATTAGAGTGGCTTTCAGCCTCCTGGGCTGGTTCGCCACAGCGGGCAACTCTTTTTGTCGTCGCCGTGGCCTCCGGTTTTCGATTTCCCCTCCGGTGTGCAAATGCACGATGAAAGGAAATGCGTCAAGTTTAAGTCGACCAAATTTTAATCGAAACACCCTGTGATATATTTGACAGATAAAAATTAACAGAAGCCGAACCGTATGGTAAAGCAGCGATATTTAAGAGTTCGGTACACGGAAACCGATAAAACTTGGTAAACTGAACCGAGCATTCGCTGAATATTCATAAACGTCAAACACTTCTCTATGGCTATGCTATGGTTATTATATCTGATTCGATAGGGCCTGAAAAATCGTCAGCCATTTTATCTCGCTTGTGCGCGAAGAATGTCTGTTTCCGAAAATTCTACGTACTGTGTTTTTGTCAGGTGAATAACCTGTCCGGTACGCCAGCCAATAAATGTAGAAACACCCATCAGAGACCAAAATCCCCTCTTCTCCCCAGGACTGCCACCGAAAACCGTCAACCCGCTCAAGTCGTTCTCCTCCCCAGATAGTTCCTTCTATCTCTGGTCTACTTTATTCGTGATGATTTCTCGTACGGCTGTGGAGGCTGTATGCATAGCGTTAAGGACTTTGTAGTACGTGGTCTTCACAATGGGGTTTGGCAGGCACATAAAAATGCAAAATTTCGCTAGCCCGTTGTATCCAATTCCGAGTAACCTCTGGACGAAGATGATACGACAATTTACGTCGAAAGCGTGGCTATTAATTAACGAACTGGTCGCAAGTCGCATAGCACATTGCGACCCCCTAGGCCGCGGAAATCAGTTTTTTGAAATCTCACATCGGAGCCAGGCAACTTTTTGCGCACTTCTAAATTGGCTAGGGCAGAGATAACGCTAAGGAATTCAACGAGCCGGTACCCAAAACTGTCATTCGCGTGATCTCGTCGTCTTTCGATGATCGAAGCTTTTTGGCCGATGACAAAACACCGTCCACATCACCTTCCAAGGAATACCAAATAATACGAGTAGTTATTCGGTAGTTTACAAAAGCTAGATCCGGCCAGAAGATCGTAGGGCCCTCGTGTTGCTTCAACAGAGGAAGCAGACGCTTCTGTAGACACTCCTTGAGGTAGATCTCCCCGTTTACAGTCCCGGTAGTCACGAACGGCGCACTCCGTTTGCCACATGAGCAGATCGCTTGCCAAATCATGTATTTCTTGGCAAACTTTGAAAGTTTCTGCTTCCTTACTTCCTCCGGAACATCAAACTTGTGCTGGGCGGTGAAGAACAGTAGCCCCGGAAGCTGCCGGAAGTCCGCCTTGACGTAAGTCTCATCATCCATGATGAGACAATGAGGCTTCGTCAGCATCTGGGTGTACAGTTTCCGGGCCCGTGACTTTCCCACCGTATTTTGCCGTTCGTCACGATTTGGAGCCTTCTGCACTTTGTACGTATGCAGTCCCTCCCGGTCCTTGGCTCTCTGAACGAAAGACTTGGACAGATTCAACTTTTTGGCCACATCCCTGACCGAAGCATTGGGATTCCGCTTAAACGCTTTCACGACACGCTTGTGATCCTGATCACTAATAGAACATCCATTCTGACCGCATTTCTCCTTCCGTTCGATGCTCAGAGTTTCGTAGTAACGTTTAATCACACGACTCACCGTTGACTGCACGATTCCGAGTTGTTTTCCGATGTCCCGATGAGAGAGTTGAGGATTTTCCAGGTGCTTGCGCAAAATCAATTCGCGACGTTGCTTTTCGGGTGACGCCATTTTTTCCAATTTTCGAAAAACTGACAGCGATAAAAATACAACAAAAAAAAAAAAAAACACTCTAAACTACTTCTACCCAAATTTTCAAGAGAAAATACCCAATGGGTAATTTTCTACAGCGTTTTTTTTTCGTGATGCAATTTGATGTGGGACACCCTTTACTACTTTTTTTTCCCCCCCCCCAAAAAAACCGCCCAAAATAAATAAACACAAAAAAAAAAAAAAAAAAAAAAAAAAAAAAAAAAAAAAAAAAAAAAAAAAAAAAAAAAAAAACAAAACAACCCACCCCTCTTTTCCCCCCCCCTTTTTTTTTTTTTTTTTTTTTTTTTTTTTTACTAACCCCTTTTTTTTGTCCCCCCCAAAGAGCCTAAAAATTTTTAAACAATAAAAAGGCAACGGTAACTGAAATAATTCAAAATAAAAATTTGACGCGGTTCACAAAATCGGGTCATCATTGTACTCATGGATAGTAGAAATGGAAACGACATTGACATTCCAAACAGACTCTTTTTGATCGCACGTAAAACTACACTGTACGTGAAGCAAATGCTCGGTAATCAAATCACCAAACATACTCTCCTTAGATGCCCCTAGGTCATTTTTGTTATACGAACCTTGTAGGTCGCTAGTTCGGCAATGTGCATAATTTTCTGATCGAAAATAGATAAAACAAACGTCACCTATTGCCCCAGCGACACTCTCTATCGGTAGAACTTTGAAACCAACTAGCTAGGTAGCCGGGGCATACTATCCGGAATCGAAGGCGAAAAACTAAATAAGTAAGCACCGCACAACACGGAAAGGAAGAAAAATTTGAATAATTGATCAGTGCCGGCTGGTCTAGTAAAAAGCGGCAAACTACGCTGGCTGGCATGCAAGGTCCACCAGGGGAAATATAGGTAACTTAACCGTTATGGTGTGCAACGGTGCACACGTACACAAAGTTCCAAGTTTTATTAGTTCAGAAGGACGCATGTGTTTTTTTTTTTGTAAAAATAATGCCTTTTTCGATCCTAATAAAGGCAAATACGTCTTTTTGAAAAAGTATAGAAGACCATAATTAGAAGTGGGTGGATGAGCAGGAGGGGAGTAGTTAATGGGCCGACTGCTACAACAAGGAACTTGCAGACGGCATCAATGGACTCGGAATACGATGTTGACCTTTTTTAAGTTGATGTCCGTATTAATGACGTCATCATTAGAATATTGATCGAAATCGCTTCAACCGTGAAACTGTAGCCGAAAACAACCACGTTCGTTGTCTTGGTGTTGTTGAATATGTATTCTTGAGTCGGAGCTTTCCGCTATATTCACTCTTTTTAGAGAAATATTTCGTAGTGCGAAATTCGGGTCGTGGCATCAGAAACAACAGTTGCACTGACAGGTGTGAATTTTGCACTTTTGCTGTTGAATGCCGGCTGGTTTATAACAAGACGTTTGGACGCGTTGTCATGTATGATATATGTCCCCTTGTTTGCTCAAGGAGGTGGGGTCGCTATTTTCTTCATGGCAACGTAGCTGCAACAAACAAACGTTAAAGACATATTGGCACCATGGTACACATGGTACAGTTGATTACCATGCAAGGCGTTATGCTGTCCAATAAATAATTACCTTGATTAATGCAGGATTCGTCTATTCTTAGAAATTGGGAATAATTTGATGTACATTTTTGCTGAGCTTAATTGAATGAATCGACAAAGATTTTTCATTAGGGCCTAACTGACAAACGTAAACAACGGCTTTTTCCGCGAATTTCTCGTCATTGAAAACTCGTCTAAGAGGAAGAGGAAGAATTCACCTATCCGACAGAATTGGAGGCTTACATGAGTAGCCTTTGTGCGACGAGAAATTTTCGGAAGAAGCCATTGTTTGCGTTTGTCAGTCAGGCCCCAATGAAAAATCTTTGTCGGAATATTTAGAAGGTCAAATAAAGAGTGCTACAATCAAAATGTAGTCTACTCAAACTGGAGGCATTTCTTTAAATAATGTTTAAAGAAAAAACCTATTTTGATTTTGACATTTGCTCTTCAGATATCAAAACAACCTCGCCGTCTGATATGTCACTAATAAGCTGAGTGTCGTCTAACACCATGCATTGCTCTAGGCAACGAGCCAGACAGTCAACTTATAAGATAGTAGTGCTTCCAAATCGTGATGATGAAGAAAAGAGCTCTACGGTATAGTCCCATTGTGTGTTTTTGCATTGATGACGTAGGACTACGCTACTAAACGTAAGCTATTTTGATTGTAAAGGGTGTCCACGATGAAATTGCCACACTATGAAATTGCTCTAACTTTTTAACCGTTGGGTAGAATTTAATGAAAATTTGGGTGGCTTTATTTCATAGTACAATATTTACATCCTGCAAGTTTTAAAGTCCTGTGATCAAAAATCGCGGAAATGGTGTCCGCACTCAGAAGATGTCCAAATTTGCGAAGAAATTCCTGGTTTGGCAAGCCATCTGCACGTGCGGGAAGCGGAGTGCACCTTTCGTGACCCAGGACACGATGAACGGACAGGTGTACATAAAAGAGTGCCTCCAGAAGCGGCTGCTTCCTCTCCTGAAGGCCCACAACGTCCCAACAATCTTCTGGCCGGATTTGGCCTCATGCCACTACTCCAAGGACGTGCTGAAGTGGTATGCGGACAATAAGGTCAATTTCGTGCCGAAAATGTTCAACCCTCCCAACACTCCGGAGCTCCGCCCCATCGAGAAGTACTGGGCGATTATGAAGCAGCACCTTCTTAAACGACCTAAGGTAGTGAAGACAGTCGAGGAACTGAAGAAAGTATGGGTTTACATGCAAAAAACGGTTGATTCACAGGTTGTGCAGAATCTTATGGCCGGGGTTAAGGCCAAGGTGCGGGCATTTGCGTATGGACTGTAAATAAAATACGAGTAAAATGGTAAAATGAAGTTTAATAGTTATTTCTCAATTCCTGAAAATTTGATGGCAATCGGATGAAAACTCGAATTTTGCGAATCAATTTTGTGTGTGGCAATTTCATCGTGGACACCCTTTACAATGTCACATTCTTTGAACTAATATACTTTTTAAGACAGGGCTTATAATTTATGAATTTTTCAATAGTATGTGGCCCGAAATGCTGAAGAAATCCAATTGTGTGGTAAAGGCTAACGAAAGCGTCAAGGCAGACTTTGTGGGCTGTTGTTTCATACGCCAACCGAAAGGGGAATGGTAGCAGACACTTTAAAGCATTTCGAAGTTCACTAGAACATAAACCTATGTCCATTTAGAATCCGGAATAATACAATCATCTGTATCTCGGTAACGGATTGACGTAAAAATAAGTTTAATACATCAAAACAAAGGTAATTCACTGTTCTTTAAGGAAAACATATCAATACAAATCATTTCTCTTCGTTTCTAATGAAAATTCGCACTTTCTTCTTTATTCCTCCCAACAAACGCTGCACACCTCCGGAGTCAACTTCCTTGGCACATTTGTTCCACATTTTGGTCATCTGAGTCGCGTTCCGAGCCGTTTTCCACTTTTCTTAAGCTTCCGCTTCATTATTGCCCAAAATCTCTCGATGGGCCGGAACTGCGGGCAGTTGGGTGGATTTATGTTTTTATCGATGAAATCTACGTTATTATCGCGGTTCCACTGGATGACTTCCCGGCTGTAGTGGCAACTCGCCAAATCTGGCCAAAACTTCACGGGACCTTTATGGGCTTTAATGAAAGGTAGTACGCGGTTTTTGAGGCATTCTTCCTTGTACAGCTTCGAGTCCATCGTCTTATTCGTCACGAACACTTTGGTCTTTGCTCCGCAGCTGCATATCCCTTGCCAAATCATCAGTTTTTTTTTGCAAATTTGTCCATAAAAGCAAACTTAAACTTCGCAGGAACATCTCCTCGTGCCATCGCCATGTAGAATTTTTGGCCAGGAAGCTGTCCGAAATCCATTTTGACCTAAGTTTCATCGTCGATGAGCAGGCATCCTTGGTACTTCGTCAAAACCTGCTGGTACAATTTCCGAGCTCGAGGTTTGGTGACGAAACTTTGCTTCAACGTTCTGTTTGGTTGCTTGCTGGCTCGATAAGAACGATATCCTGCTCGCAAACGAATTCTTCGAACGGTACTGCGAGCAGCAGCGTATTTTTGTGCGATTTCATTATCTGATAGTCCAGGGTTTGCTCTGACGGTTCTCAACACCTTCTGGTTCAGCTTGCGGTCATATGTTCCACTACGACGCTTACCTTGAGGCACTCGATCCACGCTCTTTCGCTCTCTGAAACGTTTGAGCACATCATACACGGTTGATTTGGCGATTTTCAACGTTTTTGCGATTTTTATTGCGGACCACGTTGGATTATCAACGTGGGTGTGCAGAATTTTTTCTCTCCTCTCGGCTTCCATCTGGAATAACTTTTGACTCACTGCACGAAACACCGTGAAATTTATACCAAAGAAAGTGGGCGCCTAGGTTAACAAACCGCTGTAAAAGAATTCTTGCAGCGGTCACTTTCCGTGCCGCTGCAACACAATAAGTGATTCCGGATTCTAACTGGACAGAACTTTAATTGGTTTGTCATGCTATCTGAATCTGTGGGTTGAGAAGCGATATTTTGATTTCAACCGTGTCCGTCAACATTTGCTGCCTTTCCTGAAGCATCACGATTGTTCCGTGCTACTTTGGCCGGATTTGGTCATGAAATGGAATGCCGCCAACAACGTGCAGATAGTGCCCATGGACAAGCACCCTCTCGGCACGCCAGAGCTTTCGCTGAATCGAGAAATATTGGGCCATCGTCAAGCGGAATTTGAAGAAGATATAAGAAAATATATTTGCAACTGTGTAAGTGTTGTTTGATTTGAATTTACAGTCTCAAAAATAGCATCGCGACAAAAGGAAGGGCCAAATATTATTTTGGACAAATGGCTAGGAATTAATAAACGTTCTCAGAAAGCTGTCACGAATTTGGTCGGTATGTCTCAGAAAATGATCTCAAATGTAATCGACAAGTTTTTGCAGACTAAAACAGTCCACAGAAAGCCGACTAAGCAGCCGTAAAGGGGAATAAGCATTAGATAAGTCGAGAAAGATGTGCTGAAAGTGTATAGAAAAAAGCCTAATAAGTGCGTCAGAGATGTTGCTAGGAAAGTTGCTGCGACAAAGTCATCTGTACAGGGTGAAATGTGGTCTGAAGTCATACAAAGCCCAGGAGAATCCTCCTTGAGATGATAAAGTACTAGAAAAGGTGAAAAGTCGGGCCCGAAAATTATATGATTCGGTGTTAACTAAACATACTGACTGCATTGTGCAGGACGATTGGACATAAGTCAAGGCCAAATTTTGACAAATTACTTGAAATAAATTCCACACCACCAACGATAAAGGAAACCTGCAGCCCTTGTTTATGGAACAAAAAAATGGAAAAATTTGAGAAAAATTATCCAGTGTGCCAAGCGGAAAAATCAATCAACCATTTATCACAACTGGGAATATTAGCAGTGATATTTACATCCAAGGGTGTCTTAAAAAGCGTCTGTTACCTCTTCTGAGACAACATTCTCAAGCAACCCAGTTTTTGCCAGATTTGGCATCTTGCCACTACTCAACAGTGAGTAAGAAATTGTAAGAGGAAGACAAGATCATTGTGGTGCCACAGTTCCGCCAAATTGTCCAGAACTTTGATCAATCGAGTGATTTTGGGCAATTGTGAAAGATGATTGTCGGAAAAAGGGAGGAAAATCAAAATCAGTTCAAGAGTTTAGTTCATTTCGGAAAAAGGCTTAGGGGCCAGGGGAGGAAAGCTTGTCCAAACATTAATGGCAGGTGTTGGATCAAAATAAAAAAATAAATTTGTTGGTTTTAATTTTCGGCTCATAAGGTCTGTATCCGCAATAATCCGGACACCTCAAAACATGAACAAAACATAAATTTTGCATTATATTTCCTTCGTAGTTGTTTATTTCACATTCGCGGGATGTGTTTTAACAATTCGTGAAGACAAAACATAGTTATTCGGTATTTGCATAAAATTTTCGAACTTTGCGCTTAACTCCGTCCATTAGGGTTTGTACAGACTCTTCAGAAATCGTAGAAGCCGTTTTTGTCCAAATTTGCTGGAAGTGTTTGATGTCTTTGATTCCTTGCTTCTTTCCAGAAAGCTTCCGCGGCATCAGAGCCCAATATCTCTCGATTGGTCGTAGCTCTGGGCAATTTGGCGGGTTTGAGATTTTTGGTACAATGTTCACATGATTTGCTTGGTACCACTCCATCACAGTTTTAGCATAGTGGCATGATGCCAAATCGGGCCAGAACAAAGGTTTTTTGTGTGACTTTTGATGAAGGGTAGGAATTGCTTCTGCAGACACTCTTTCTGATAGATCTCCTTGTTGATTGTGCCTGTAGTGACGAAAGATTTACTCTTTTTGCCACACGTGCAAATTGTTTGCCACACAAGGTATTTTTTGGGAAATTTCGATGCCTTCTTCGTTCTGAAATGCTCAGCTGTAGCATTTCTGGCCAGAGCAGAATAAAAAGCCAGCCCTGGAAGCTGCTTGAAATCCTCCAGGACATAAGCTTCATCGTCCATAACAACGCATGAAAACTTCGTCAAATATTCGCAGTACAAACGTCGAGCCCGTGATTTTGCTGCCAAGTTCTGTTTGTCGTTGCGATTTGGAACTGTTTTTACTTTATACGATATAAGTCACAAACGTTGTTTTGATTTTTGGACAAAACCAGGCGACATCCCTATTTTACGAGCCACCGTCCGAATGGAGAGATTTGGGTTTTTCGTTAATATCCTTTTCTCCTTTCGGTCCATGACAGGATCAGCGCGTCCAATGTTTTTGTCACTTCTCGGTTTCCTCTCCACCGTCAAACGTTCCGAAAATGATTTGAGCACATCGTGAACAGTGGATTTAGGCAAATCCAATGTTTTTGCAAGGTCCCGTATTGACAAGTCAGAATTTGCCGTACGCCCGTACAAAATTCGCTCGCGCACTTGTTTTTCTTTCGTCGCCATCTTGAATACTAAACATGAAATGTAAACATCAATCATAGTTTTTTTCATCATAGACTCTCAGCTATACCACAGTGAATTTTTTCATTCCTACGTGCAATATTTCAAACGTTACAATGATTTGAAGGTGTCCGGATTAATGTGGATACAGACCTTAATATTATTCTAATGATAGAAAATTTGTATCCGGACACGCTTTATAAAGGATGGAACGGTCAAAACTTGGTCAACTCAAATATGACGTAGATTTTTTTAATCGTGCATTTAAACAACTTGAGCACCCCTCATTTTGTAGGTGTATGCGTACGAAATGTGGACTCTATTTTGTTTTGCCATTTTCTATTCAGTTGCCAAAATGGCGTCGAAGCAAGAAGAGCTGCGTATCAAAATATTGCACGCCCATAAGCAAAATCCAAGTTATTCCCACGCCGACTTGGCAAAATCACTTATTTAATATTGCGAACCGGGACGAATGTTATAAAAGTGTTCGGAGAACGTCTGATGACTGCCAGCAAGCCGGGGTCAGAAGGAAACCGAAACCAGGAAGCCGCAGCGACCGGAAGAATTGTGGCCAGCATTTTCAAACGCAATCCATCAGAGATACCGGAAACAAATTGGTAAAGTCCCACACAACAGTGCAAAGAGCAAAGAAACGAGCCAGACTGTTAACATATAAGGTTACAGCGACACCAAATCGAGATGATAAGCAAAACACAACAGCCCAAGGAAGAGCGCGTAAGTTGTACACGAGTTTGTTGACCAAGTTTGAAGTACATAGCCTAAATGAAGGAGCTAGGCTTACGTTACACTAGGCTAAGTTTGCCAATAAAAAGGGGTGTTTAACTTTTATCAAAATATCAACAATTTGTTACTCAATTAATCTCAATAAATATACGGATAGGAAGGTAGATAAATTCGGAATCCATCAGTAAATGCGAAAAAGCCAGTTGTTCTAATAGCCCACGAACCGGGTCAGAAACTCAGCCCTATTTTATTCGAAAAATAAACTGTTAGATGTATGTTCCGAAGTCCCCCTAAGAAATACAGGGGACTTGCTCAGTTCCACGAATGTTGTAAGCAAGGCTGCGGATGTTTAAACCATAGTATTCGTATTCATTGCCCAAAGTTCATACGCTTACCCTGCAGCTCATTTATTCGTTCGATTATTCTGCCAGTTGCCGTCGCATGTCTCTGCTCTAGACGGCGACAATCGTCATCATTGTCACTGTCGTCACTGGTTCAGCTCAACTTGGCTCACAATATGTAGGTATGTAGCTGGTTGTACCGAAACTTTTCTTACATTTGATGGAAGCGCAGCAAGCGGTGGTAGAATGATCTTTCTACGAAACAATAAAGCAGTCTCAATGGGTGCTATTTATACAAAACAAATTTAGTTAGATGACACTTTTATTGCTCTTTTCTGTGTGTTGAATCTGCTGTTACTTGCGAAGGAGCTTTGTTGAATGCTCATGAGAGATAAGGGTGGGGACTTGGGAAGATCTAGGTGGACCACCCCCTCGTCAATACTATCTGTTCTGATGACGATGAAAGGCGTCTCGTGACGTTTTTTTTTTTTTTTTACCATGAGACACTTTCTATACCACCCAGATACAATAGAACAGAATAATGATTATGGACACTGGGACAGGCAGATGACGTGATTGGTGATATTTGAGGAGATATTCATTCAAACGTGATGGCACCCGGTCATTGAATTCTGGAAAACTGGGTGTGGGTTTCATATACTTTGCTTCCAATTAAATTTTCTTTGTATGGCTAAATAATCACGTTTACGTCAGTCCACGAAACATATGTACGTGCCTTCAGTTCTACCTAGGGGTGATTCTATTTAGAAATATTTGCAGTGGAAACCACACCACTGCGGTGTCATTCATAATCCAGCTAAGGTCTAGGGGCGGCACCGAGCTGAGCTTGACGATCGGGAGGTCAGCTGATTGTGGGAGCCCTTGCACTTTGGGCAACCTTGTTCTTGTAGAATAGGAAGGATATAAGACACAACTGACCGTGTTTCAGTGGATTTCATATTTATTGCGTATGTTGACCATGTGCGTTATTAGCGAATATGTGCAGTGAAAAGTGAAGCAAATGTGTAAAGGCAGGGCCGTTGCTTTTTCTCGTGAAAGTGCAATAGAGGAAATTTTGGCTTCGGTGATGTTGACTAAAGGGTGTACCGTTTAAAATCCGCACACACATAATTTCTAGAGAAAATCTTCAAAACGTCGAAAGTAACAATTATAAACAATTACTTAAAACGTAAATTTCTTGGAAATGCCAGGTTGCTAACATCTATATCCACTACCGACGGGAAGGTAGTAACTCCCTGTATTTGTTTCTGGTGCTATTTTGTTTGTGAGAGCAAGCAGATCCCAGAAAAATACACTAGAAGTCATTGTTTACAAATGTTACTTCCGACATTCTGACTATTTTGTCTAGATTTATTCTCAAAATTGGAGTTTTTATCCGATTATCACAAAAATCAGGGAATAAAAAGAAACAATTAGAATTAGTTTTGGCATCATTAATTTAATTTATTTCGCCTTTATATCCGAATGCGCGAGCCTTTGCCTTAACCCCAGCCATAAGGTTCTGCACGACCTCAGAATCGACAGTTTTTTGTATATTACCCCTGCCTTCTTCATTTCTTCAACATTCTTCACCACTTTAGGTCATTTTAGAAGGTGCTCCTTCATAATGGCCCAGTATTTTTCTATTGGGCGCAGTTCCGGAGTGTTTGGGGGGTTCAGATCTTTCGGCACGAAATCGACATCATTCGCCTTATACCACTCTAGTACGTCCTTCGTGTAGTGGCATGATGCCCAATCCGGCCAGAAGATCGTCGGACCGTCGTGAGCCTTCAGGAGAGGAGAGACCGCTTTTAGAGACACTCTACTAAATACACCTGTCCATTCATGGTGCTTGCAGTAACGGAAGGTGTACTCCGCTTTCCGCAAGTACAAATCGCTTGCCAAATTTAGAACTACTTGGCGAACTTCGACAACTTCTGTATCCGGAGGTTCTCGGGAACATCACACTTATCCTTGGCAGTCACATACAGGTTTCCTGGAATCTGGTTGAAGTCCGCCTTCAAATATGTCTCGTCATCCATTACGCAGCAGTGTGGTACGTTAACTTCTGGTCGTACAACTTCTGGGCATGGCTTTTTGCGACCGTATTCTGTTTCTCATCACGGTCTGGGGACTTATTCTAAAACTTTGCTAAAGACATCAATTCTCTTTTATCTCACTTCTAGGGGGAATGATCACAAAGGTCATGCCGTCAAAATACGAATCTTGTCGTATCTATCAACTTTGCCAAAGACCCATCGCTCTAGCTCCACTATTGGGAAGCTATCAGTTGACAGCGTTACAATCGACTTTTTGAGCACTCTGCAAAGCTAAAAAAAAACTGGAGCTTCGTAGGCTAGAAATGGTTATTTCTCATATGTAATTATTTACAAAAACGTTTTTTTTTTCAATGAATTAAACTTAAATATCCAATATCAGTTAGCAGAAAACGATAAGGTTATATGTTTCGGACAGGTAAAAGGGTGGGCACCTCTTTAGAGCAGTAGTAACAGCTTCAAGATAATCGTGTTCCTTTTCTATTTGACGTCCGAAACTGTCTTTTGACTTCCGCTGACTACCTGATATTATTTCTTAAGCTTCATTTCACAGCAATTATTTGGGTAATGCACTGACTCCGTACTTTTGTTCCTGTGCTACAGGTTTATCTCACACTGTCTAGTTTAAATTCACTTAGCTTTAGGAACAACTTTAAGGCGTATTATAAACTCAAATTTTAATTTATTAACTAATTATAACGGTCTATCAATCCAATTTCTTTATGGTGCACTTCACAATTCGTACACTCATGCTCCATGTGACAGTTGGCCACGCTATTTCACTGACGTCAATGCTGTCTGTCCGATAGACGTTTATGTAGCGGGCGGTACTTCTTAAGACAAAAGAAAATGGAGATAATGAAATACGGCTCTAAAGTATCGATCAATTTTACTTATTAAAACCCGCAGCATGTATTTCATTCATAATTTTTTTTTATCTTGAAGATATTTATTCTGTGGTGTTGGTTACCGCTAAATAAAGAATGTTACAGGGTGAATCAGTAAAAAAATAAGGAACCCTTTATAAACAGGGTGCGGCAGAAAATAATGCGAAAATTTGTTCTATTTCTTTCAAATCCCATTTTCAACTAATTCAAGCAATAATATCAACATTTTCGAGTGCAGTTATCTTTATAAAGTCCTTTTAAACAAATTTATTCAATGTGTCCTCCAATTTTATTAATAACATCCTCTAGCCGACGCCGGAAGCCAGAGCATGCCTTTCGGACGTAGTCCTCAGACATTGACTGTCATGTGCGTGTTATGGTTGACTTGAGGGTTTTCACACTAGGGTGTGATGTTTTGCAGGCTCGTGCTTCAACATATGCCCAAATCGAATAATCCAACGGATTAAGATCTGGACTGCAAGGGGGCCACAAATCCTTCGGCCAAAACTTCATGTTATCGTTCAACCATTGTTGGGTTCGATTGGACGTGTGACACGGCCCTCCATCCTGCTGTAAGACAACGTTTTGGTCCTCGGAGAAGTCGGCCTTCACCCAGGGAAGCACTTGGTCCTTTAAAATACCGATATACACTTCGGTATTGATTTTAACTCCAGCATCAATGAAAACAGGCGGCATTTTCAAACCGTTGGACGCCACCAAGCCAAACATAATGACACCAGCCGGATGTTTGGTTTGAAATTTGAATTTCACTTTTTCCGGAACGTTCTCCATTTTCTGCGGTGAAATGAACCGGTCCGTGCGGCTGTTGGCCACAGCATCGATGCTGAAAAGCTTTTCGTCGGAGAACAGGATTGTCATTTTTTCCTTCTTCAACAAGGAAAGCAATCTCTTGGAACGAGTCACTCGTAGTTCCTTGACCCGGTCCGTAATCGAGTGGCGCTTCACTCTGGCTCTGGAAGGTGCATGCAGGTCTTCTCCGCATGGATTTCTCCGAAATATTGGCTTCCTTTGCAAGTTTTTTTTATGGAACGCACCGAGTTGCGAGCAATTTTTGCACGGACCGATTTGATCACGTTCGGCGTGCGTACAAAGCGCGAACGTCCGCTTCCCGGCTTCCGCTGCTTAGGACTATCCTGCAGGGACTTTTTTATGCGGTAAATTGTTGCCAAATGGCACCCTACCACCTTGGCAATCTCTTTCGGCTTCTTCTGGGCGAGCAACAAACTGGTGATCACTTCTTTCGCGAACATTTTGACGAATTTGCAATAAAACAAATAGAATGTTTGGATGCAGCACTTGAAAGTAAACATAAACCAATACACTTTCGACCGAAATTAGTCACTAGCTACACGAATGAACCCAATATTAAAGTTTGAACATTTTTGCATTATTTTCTGCCGCACCCGGTATATCACAAACTACAATGGGGAGATTGATCAAAGATGGCTTGAAAAACAAACCTTGGAGGGACTCTACATTTTAAGAGTTTGTTGTTTTTGATGAAAAATAAACATCCAAATAATCGCGTTTCACGAAGAAATATATTTACCCTTCGATCCATTCGTTAATTTGCGAGAAAAAGATTTTTTTTATGCACAAGAGATCGAGAATGTTCTTGAGAAAGTGAAAGGGGAGTTTGCTTATCAGCTCACACTGGAGACATTTTTTTCTAGCAGCTTCGTCCAAAGCTTCTTTTTTTCAATTTGTCATCAAATCTGGCGTTGAGGTCGACATTGAAGTTGAAATCAAGTTTTTTTTTATTAAAGGGTGTCCACGATGAAATTGCCACACTATGAAATTGCTCTAACTTTTTAACCGTTGGGTAGAATTTAATGAAAATGTGGGTGGATTTAGTTCATAGTGCATTGTTTACATCCTGCAAGTTATAAAGTCCTGTGATCAAAACTAAATGGAAATGGAGTCGAAAGAACAGCTCGTGCGTGATAAAATCTTGCGCATTCATCACGAGAACAAGGATCTCTCGCATCGTTCCATCGCTAAAACGTTGGGAATCGCGAATTTCACGGTGTCGCGAGTGATTAAGCGGTTCGAGGAACGGTTGACCACCGATCGGAAGCCCAGAAGTGAAGGAAAAAGTATTCCGTACAACACCAAAAATCACAACCGCGTAGTTGGGGCCTTCAACCGAAATCCGAACGCCTCCGTTCGGGATGTGGCTAAGAAGCTGCACCTAAGCCGAAGTTTTGTCCAGAATTTCTCCATCTATTTTCTTCACTCGAGAATTTTGACAGTGCTGTCGGTTTTGAATTGGCTCCTGCTCTTTGGTGTCTCTTTCACCCATGTAGCAAAATGTAAGGTTAGCCTTTTCAAGCCTTCTCTGTAGAGATGTTTACATCCGGATGTGTAAGTGCGCTCTGTGAATTTGTGTTAGTGGAAATCCTAGCAAAATATTCAACAAATTGCTGTCAGGTAGGTAGTACCAAAGAAAAATAATAAAAAATTGAGCTAACAACTTTACAAGAAATTCGCCATCGTGGGGCGATTCGTGTCGATGAGATACAGCAGATCTACAAGATCACCGCCTTGCTGGACGAAGGTAAGGGCATCTAGAGGAAGCCTGGTTCCGGCCGTTCGACAGTCTTGCGTGACCGGAAAGTTCGGCACAAGCTGAAGCACAAAACCGAGGGGAAGGTTGTGAAATCCTTCCGTGCCTTGGGCCGAGAGTCCAGGAACATCGTCATGCGGTCACCACCAAAAAGTAGCGGCTGAAGACAATTGTTAAGACAACAGCGCGATGTAGTGATGCACGGAATAAAATTCTTGCCCGTGTTCGTAAACGGCAGTCATGCATTCGAGAATAGGCAAACTGAAGTAAGTAATCGGAAACTAGTTCTCGTTCGTCAGGTAAAAATCTTGAAAACATGAACTAAAGACTGTACTCAAAAATGAGACACAATGATTAGATTGTTACTTTGAAGCGTTTGGGTAAAAATTGATGAAATTTTGACTGAAATAACAAGTGTAATGTTTACGTTGCCAAAATTCATCACAATCTGTCAAGTTGTTATCGAGATGGCATCGGAACAAGAGCAGACCAGCCAAAAATCCGACTGAGTCCAACAGATGGATGGTGGTGAAGTCATTCAAGGTGGGCCAGACGACCCAGCGGCGGTCAGGCAGCGGCAGAAAACCGAAGACAGCTGATCCGACGAAGGCAAGGAAGGTGTTGAATCTGTTCAAGCGTCTACCGAACTGTTAGATCCGCGAAGTGGTGAAGAAGGTGGAGATTCCAATTGGTTTGTTGAAAATCGCTGAATCGTGCTGACCTTATAGTCAGGCACCAAACCGGAACGACAAGTAAAACACGGTAGCCAAAACCCGCGCCAGGAAAGTGTACCGAGATTCCTGAGGAAGTAAGGAGGAAGAAGATGAACAAATTCGACAGAAAGTTATTGGTTTGGGAGGCCATCTGTGGGTTTGGAGAGTTGATCCAGCCATACATCACGACGAGTACCATAGTTGGGCAAATCTACCGAGACGAGTGCGCCTGCCGGCCGGTGTTAGACTGTGCCATAACAATGTTGTTTGTGTAATGAACTTCGTCCGATTGAGAAGCTTTTGGCGAGCTGGTCATGAAGAAACAGTGGGTAAAAGTATTAATAGACGTCAGCTCCACTATTGCTCAAAATCTTATGAATGGATTCAAGAGCAAAGTGCGGGTATTCGGTCATGGAGAGAAGGTCCAATAAACCAATGAAGTAGAAACCTAAACATTATGTTGCAGTTTATTCCCTAAAAGTTGGAAGAAAATCCGACAAATCCGAATTTGGGGTACCAGTCGTGTGTCTCATTTTTTTTGGAGTACAGTCTTAAGTTCACGATTGCTTTTCATTTTCGGAAGCGCTTTTTCTATATAGGGATGGACGATAAGACATAGTTGACGGCAACGACTGGCAGGGGACCAGATATTTCACGTCCTCCACCAACGAGGTGAGCTGTGAAGTCATGTATATATTACATACTAAGTTCCCGAAGATGGTTCCCCTGTGGCTGACTATCAGTGAGGAAGTGATGTCGAAGCTACTGTTCATTTTTAAGGGACTTGTCATGATTGGGAACATTTACAGTACAGTCTACCAGAAGTGGCCGCCTTCATCGGTAAAGGATGCGGTGTTTTGGCCGGACCTGGCATCGGCCGGTTTCGCCAAAAGGGCGTTGGAAGAGAGCCTGAATATCAATGTGATACCAAAGAACGTGAACCCTCCAAACGTTTCCCAGCTGTGGCCAACCTCAAACGCAGGATCTCACCAGAACTCAGCAGATTCTCTGCTGGTGTCGTTGTCGACAGTCACCAATAACCTCAGATAGGGGAATTCGTCTACCACTTCGATTTCACCCTCGTCGATTTCGTGAGCCTCTTCCTTTCGTGTAGTTTGTTTTCGACGTATTAATGATATTTCCAATGCTGCTAGCTGCGGCCTTTAATCTAATGTACGTTTCCGCCATCGTCTCAAAGTTGTGTCTTATAATAACTCCACGAGATGCCGTCATCCCGTTTGGATGGCTTGAGCGAAGTTGCTCATCTACACACTGCCAAAATGTCATGTAAATTTCTGTCCCCTGAGACCGACACGTGCAAGCGTCCTTTAGCACACAAGAATGAGTTGAAAGAGATGAGAAAATAAATTCAATCAAACACATCTTTTGTCGATTTGCGTATTTATCAGTTTGAGGAGACATAATTTTAAACGAAATCTTTCTTTACGTTCCCCGACTTTTTACAAACAGGAATTATGTCTCGTGTAAAATTCATAATTTCTAAGTTTGTAGGCACGGCCTTCTATATGATTTGAAAATTTTAGTTCCGTGGATTTATATTACATAAGTTCTTCCAAACAAAGCATTCTAAGGCTTGTACTCGAAAAAAAAATGCACCAGACAAAAGTGTTCGCCAAAAAAATATTATTTTAAGTCGGGTTTTCTTGAAATTTCAGGGAATGAACTAATACATATGAATTATGTTTCGGCATAATTACTTTATTCAATTTCCTTTTCATCGCTGAAAGCCCGCACCTTTCCCTTAAGACCCCTCATTACATTTTGTGCAATAGTGGAGCCGACCTTTTCGGTCACTTTCATCCATTCTTTCTTCAACCCCAGCTCGTTCTTAAACACCTTGGCCTATTTTCGAATTTTGGCCTTCATTATGGCCCAAAATCTTTCCTCCGGACGCATTTCTGGTGAATTTGGGGGGTTGGCGGTTTTTAGTACAAAAACAACGTTATTGTCTCTGTACCAATCCAACGTCGATCGCGCGTAATGGCATGATGCCAGGTCCGGCCAAAATAATGTCTCGCCTCCGTGGGACCGCAGGAAGGGCAACAGACGCTTCTGGAGGCACTCGGTGCGGTAAATTTCGCTGTTGATGGTACCCGTTGTGATGTACGGTTTACTCAGTTTACCGCATTGGCATATGGCCTGCCAGAGCAAGTATTTTTTGGCGAATTTGTCCACTTTCTTCTTCCTTATGTCCAGCCCCGGTGTCTGATTTGCGTCTGTCTTGATGTAGGTTTCGTCATCCATAACCACACACATCGGTTTCGTTAACCATTTTCCGCCGTGTTTTGTTGATCACGCCGGTTCGGTGCCTTGCGGACCTTGAATACACGAAGCTCAGCTCCTTTCATGGTTTGCTGAACGAACCAGGCGGAACACTTTGCCTTCAGAGCCACGTCGCGAATCGAAAGGTTCGGATTACACTTGAAATAATCCAACACCTTCCGGGTCTTCACACGGTCAGCTGTCTTTGATTCTCTTCCACTTCCAGCCCGCCGCTCGGTCGTCTGGGACTCCTTAAACGATTTTACCACCCGAGACACAGTTGTATGGGTGATTCCCAGTTTTCTTCCGATCCATCTCATGGTCGCAGTCGGATTTTCCATGACGGCGCGCATAATTCTCCGGCGATTTTCTTCTTGTTTCGATGACATCTCAATAACCGATGGTTATGAAATGTTGCACATGTAAACAATTTACTCTAAACTAGTTATACTCAGATTTTCATCAATTATTACTCACGGATAAAAAAATTACACACGGATAAAAATGGTGCATTTTTTCGAGTACAGGCCTTAGAGTCTTGATGAAAGTTGGGAAAACTACCTAAAGCCTAAAGTACCGCAAGAACCGCTGCAGTTTCCCGTCGCATTGTGATCCAAAATAGCAAAAAGTGAAGCATTTCTCCTTGTGCAAAACCTTTTAATTTTCTACATTCAATATCTTCGAATATATTGTTTGTACGGCTGTCCTGGATGATTTGGCAACGTCAATATTTAGCCATGACTTACTATAATAAAAAATATAAAATAACTAACTTTTTTCTCTGATGATATGGAGGAGTGCTGTCTTCGGAAAAGTTGTAGAAAATTTGAAAACAACCTACTTTGCTGAAAAAAAAAACAATTTATAATATCCAGTATGGCCGGAGTTATGAAGCTTTTCATGTGGTAGACACTTAAAATTATTTTTTTTAACTTGATTTTTTTATAAATTCAATTCGCGATCAAACAATGTTCTAGATAATTACCATAAGATCCAATAAACATCTTTTTGTTGAAGATTACGAACCGCTAGAATCATTCATTAGAAAATTGCAGCAAATGTTATCTTTAGTTTGGCTTAACTTCATGAATTTATAGGAGAGATTGGAATGAGTGGACAAAAAGGAAAACGGTAGATCAAATATTTTAAAGCCTTCACTGATTAACGATCAATACTAACCTATTTTGTAAAAAAAAACTGAGGCTCATCAATGTTACAAAATAGGTGCTTTCAGACATGAAACTTGCACAATGAACTGGGTGAATTCCTTCTCACAGGAGTGGCTCGTACTTAGCTGATAAAACAAACAAACTATCGATCTCTGTCAAATGATGAACTTTATTTATCGAAGTGAACACATGAGTTCATCTTTGGCGTTATCTTGTTACATTTTATTGCATTCATAATTTTCATGTTAATATTCTGAAGTCATAGAAAAAACACGAAATGCATTTAAATTTAGCTTTAAAATGCATATAATTAGTGCATCCAATTATGTGGTAATTTTTCGCAAGAAAAATGAAAAAATAAATACTAAATTCCTGTTTGAAGTTTTTTTTAATTTTTTAATTGGCGATACTTTCGTTCATTTCCAGTTTATCTCTTCTTGTTCTAACTCGCTGAACTAGTTCCGTCACACCATTTAGCAAACAGAGTCTCCGTGATTTGTTCAAACAATTCTCAACAAATTAGATGTTCAGTGGATGAGCTACTATGCACTCGTTCATTTGACTTCCCAGAGCACGTTTGTTTCAGTGTTGTTTTGTACTAATCATACATTCTTAAAGCGACCTTGACGCATACTCCTCCACCTCGTTTTGATTTCTATGTTTGCAATCGAACCTGAACATGCGCCTAAATGCACCCCTGCTCCGGAAGTAGAACACACCATTTGTTCTCCATAAGTGTGCCATTGGCTGACCATCACTGCCTGTGCCAGAAATGGAAAGCAATCGCTTTTCCTTCATATGTGCAATCCTTTTCCCCTTTCTCGTACACTTCTAAGGCTATAGCACTTCTACTATTCGTGATAAGTACCTTAATGCCCTGAACGAGTGTGTGTGTGTATGCGGGATTCGTATTTTATTGCCTGCTGTCCTGCAGCGCGTGGCCTCCAAAATACAGCACACGTTCCACCTCCACGATGTTGGACGAGTATGGGTAAGACAATGGGCGGAAGGTGGTAAACATTGTATGATATTATTACAGGCATCCCTCGAAACAAGATTGGAAGTAGTGCTTTTCATCCAGTGCATTGTTTGGATTTGGTTGGATGGAAATCGGGGGGTTCCTGTACATAGACCGAGAGTCAACTTCGACGAACACGTGTTCGCCGGGCCCGACAGTGAATGAACATACGTATATGAACTGGGAAATTATGTATTGACCATCCAAGCTTGCCTCCACACATAAGGGACACGGATGACATACCGTAGCCGTCCTACAACTGATTGTTTTCGCTGAAGGATTTGCATGCCTGGATTGCCGGTGGCATCGGATTTGCAATCCCCGGTGGCGACGGTGCTCTGTTTGACCGAGTGAACGGTTCGATTTAGTGATGTTTTGACAGCGAGGAGGATTCGGTCGGTTTGAAGATTTTGAGTATTTTTGTGTAATTCAAGTGTGCAGTTCGGAAGCATAGAAGGCTTATTTTGGAAACATGAATTGGTTCGCAATAGCCGTTGCTGTTTATACATATTTCATAACTCGCGAATCTCCTTTCATCGATGCCGTTGTCATATGCTTTCGAAATAGGACCTATGGCGATGTCACAGTCAGTAAGTGAATTTGGATTTATTTTTATTCTATTGGATTCAGTCGATCGAGTTTGAAGCAATGTGGAAGAGACAACACGTAGGAATGGTAATCCTTTAAATTGTTGTTGACGTGTCATGCGTTTAAAGTAGGATTAGTTGTAAATTGCCAATCATGACCGTTGTGAGCTCAGGTGAAAGGGATTTAGCAACCATCGTAAATTGATTGTGTATGTTCAAGTTTCAGCTGGATAGATGTATGTTTAGTTTTCGAAATTTAATGACATTTGTTTGGTAACTGATAAGTTGCAAACTAGGTAAAATTTGTACGGATATACCTATGCTTTCCGTATTCGTCGTAAATTGAAACATTAATTTGAAATGCTCTGTGAGGCTGGTTTCTCTCTAACAACATAACGTCGAATTTGAAAGGCGGCCGAAAATTTGATTTGGAACTGTTTAATCACTGTGATGCAAACATTTTGTTTTACTTCTTGATTATCGAGATTTTCAGTCCCAGGCTGGTTCATCTCCTGTCGTAGTCACTCAAACACCTTTTGTTTTTGGATATTTTCGTTACTTGTCCGAGGGTGAGATCCGAACTCTTGACTTCGTGACGCCCTCTAATGCATACATTTCAAACTTCAGTCGCAAAGTTAACCAAAGACAAACAGATATTTGTAGATTTTCGTTGAATAGATTTTTATCGATTCTTTTAATACTTAGTACGACTATCTCTGAGACGCAGCAATTTATTTCCAATCTGATCTGATCTGAAAGTAAGAAGATTGATAATGAGTTTTAAGATTTCCTGTGTGGTAAAATTTTGCTTCCATCCCAAATTGAAATTTAGATGTGTCTCACTTCTAGCTTGATACCGAAATCTGTAGCACGAAAAGCCATTTTTCTTGCATTTGATATTGACGTACTATCGCCATCTTTCGATAACATTATCAGTCACTACAACACTACAGATGGGGAAAGTGCTTTTACTGTGAAATCTGTATGAATGTAATTTTTTTCTTTATCTGTGGCTTAAAAGTATGAAGATCACAGTGTGCCACGTTCACGAGTGAACATGTTTGTTTTTATTGACTGTCAGTTTTTCGATTCCTCCAAATTTTCGGAATATTTCTCGAGTAGGGTAAGTGTACTAATAGTGGCGCATTTAGACATCCTGTTTTCGGTCATTATCAAGACAAATTTGGAAATCTTATATGTTTCGAAAACTAACCTTTTTTTATTAGTTAAGAAGAAAAACATCCGAAAAATACTGGTTTTTACTTATTTCATCAACGCACCTATAGTGGTGGTATAGTTCCCATAATGGTGGCATCAGGTACCTATAGTGGAGGTAATTAAGAAAAATTTGAATATCTTGCAGCAAAATCTTATACAAACTAATTTATTTAAGTTTAATTCAAATAAGGGGCCGTTCATAAACCACGAAAAATTAAGTATGGGGAGGAGGCTGAGAGGCATGACTTGGTCTAGGTCTAAATGCCACATAAAAATTAAAAAAAAGGTGCGTGGAAAAGTAAACGAGGGGGAAGGGGTGAACATTTTCCATACCCCCTCCCCCTGTACTGTTCACGTGGTTTATGGATAGTCGTTTTACAGTATTACACCTGATCCGTTCTAAAACTTTCATAGAAACATCTACCTGCTTTTGAAAATAAAAGTACAAAAAATAAGCAGTATTATAGAACATCGAAGAACGATTGACGTTTCATTATTCAATAACTGTGCTTTACACATACGTTTGAATATAAATTCAAACATCCGCCGGTTGTGTGCTTCGAGTAGTATTTGGGTACAATGCGATTAATACAATACCCAAATCCAGACATAAATCGGCCACCTCCGATGTCGTATGGCTGGAGTGGCCGTCCACGAAATACAGCACCGGAAACTGAACCTTCTTCTTTCGGAGATGTGGGAAGAAAACATTTCGGATGTACAGCATAAAGTTGGTAGTATCCATCCATCCTTTTGAACTTTTCCCGATGCCCCAATCTCCAGGGAATTTTCGGAGAAGGTCCGCAGATAACCGCTGCATAGGCAGAACAACTCCGGGAGGCACAACGGATCCATCCGCTTCGAATGTGAACATCACAGTTATATTTGTGTGTCCGTCAGCATGTTCACATTCGTTTGCGGATGTAAAAAAATGACGTTTCGTCACCGTTGTACACACAGATGGGATCCAGTGCCGCTGCCATGAGGTTGTTGTCCTTCAGGTAGGATGTAAGCTTGCTGAACCATCCTCGAATGTCAGCTTCCTTAACTTTTGCGCTGGCAGAAGAAACAGTTTCCGGCGTTCGAAAGGTTATCTCACGGTGTCGTCGAAGAAATCCTCTCAACCATTTTCGCCCTACAATCGATAAACTTATTTGTAATACAATTTTAAACATATTTTGTACAATTTTTTCTTGACTGGCACTTGTTCAAATTCGAATGCAACCACTGAAAGCTGGAAAAATAGCACTTTCATGCAAACTAAGGCCACCAAAACAAGAAATAACATTTCTCTAACATGAAGGTGATGCTAGTTTCCGTGAGGGTGCTGAGAGTTTTGAGAAATTCGCGTTTGAATCTTACTTCCCCTCTTTATTCACAAAATCAGATATGTCTGTTTGAAAAAGTACTCGAGATTTGAAACTGTAGAATCATTGATGTATCATTAAGCTCAATAATATATATTTCTTTTCCACTTTTGTTTATTGTGACTCAGAGGCGAGAGAGCCGATGTGAAGCTGTGAGGTTTCTTTTCCTGTTTAACAGAAGATTGATGAGAGGCATGGCCAAGTCAGTAAAGAGCACTGAGTTCTGATTTTTGCTTTTCAGCTATATCTGTTTTTAGATGATGTCCGTTTTGGTCGAGATTAAGATGCGTGGGTTTAGCATAGGAGGTGTTTTTTCAGTTACTGTGGTCAAGAGGAATAGATTGGTATTGTCCTCCGAATTTTTGGTTCCATTGGTTCTAAGTACACCATAGAGTATACCATTCTTTGCGGTACTTGAATCTTTGTTTTTGTTTTGATTTGCTGTGTTATTTTGACAGGATATTTGTGAAAACGGTTCGTTTACGAGTTCATCGAAATCCTTTCCTATCAGCGAATCAAATGGCCAAAGATCTCAACGTATTCCTTAAAACCATCAGGAATGTACTTTAAGAAGAATTGAGATTCAGAGCATACAAGAATAGGGTCATTAGATGTTGGGAACTCCTTCGTTGATTCTTATTTCAGATGAGAAAAATTTCGCATTACAATAAAGCTTAAATCCTCAGAATTATAGAATGGTGATCCCAAGTGATCTCTTCATCAGTCCGTGCAGTTTCATGATTTCAAAATCCACATTCGTGATGGTTTGGGAGAAATATTCTCGGAAGGTCGACTTCCTCTAATTTTAATAGAAAAATGTGTTAAAATCAATGCCAATAACTACCTCAACAATGTTTTGAAAGGACATTTGATGAAACATTCTTCAACCATTTTTGAAAGCCGCAAATGGGTTTCCCAAAAGGATTCTACCCCTTCACTTTCTGGAAAAGGCACGCAGGCCTGATGCAAGAACAATTTGCCGAACTTTATCCCTAAAGAAGTATGGCTGGCCTCTTCGCCAGATGTAAACCCGTTGGACTTTTCCATTTGGGAAAAAACCACAACCAAACCAGCGAACAAAATCCCCCCAACAATAATTCTCATTCAAAATTCAATTTTTATATTTTCTTCCCAACTCCTCTCCCCACATGTATTTTTTGCCCCCCTCAAAAAACCTCCACGAAAATTACCCTCAAGAATTTTTATTACTCCTCTTTGCTCCGCCCTTTCGTGGACTACTGTGCCATCGTTTGTTCCCAATCCACCAAAACCCCACCCAAAGGAACCAAAGCTGTTCACCGAAGTTTTATACGCTTTGCTTTGCTACATCTTCACTCGCAAGACCCTCGCAGATTGCCAAGTTATGAAAGTCGGTGCAAGCTCATCAACCTGGAACTGTTGGAAGGTAGGCGTATGGTCACCGACAAACCGACATGAAACTCAATCTTCACTATTAATCACGAATCCATAACGACCGATTCAAATATGCAGCGATCCCATCTGTCAAAACCTATAGAATCATTTTATCTAGATTAAATAAATATGTCCAGAATTGCTCAGACATGAACCTTCTTATAAAGTTTCCAAGCGTGTTCGTTGCGTCGATAAACATTCTCAGCGAACGCGAAGATAGATGTCAGTAATATAATTTGAACAGATATATTAGGACATTTTCTATTGTCATTCATGTCGGTTTGTCGGTGGTATGGTACACGGTTAAAAAATCGTTCCGGAATACGTCAACCTCGAGTCACGAATTTCAGAACTAGTCAAAATTTCATTTACGAAAATACACCATGAACAAAATTCATGAATACGTGAACTTTGTTCCGCAAAATTAATATAACGCATGCATGCAACGTGTATCATGAAAACGTGAAAACTTTTCTTGGTAATCATGATTTAGTTCACGTATTCATGATTAATGTTTCCGAAATCGGATTTATATCGTGATACAGTTCACAAAAGCAGCCACGTAGTTCACGGAATGTATTTGGAACGAACTTTTTGTTCATGAATATAAGAACCAAATTCACGAATTAATAAAATAACATGAGAATGTACTTTCGCATGAGGAGTAGAAAAAATGCTAAAGGTATTCGATTATACGCATGCATGCGTATTGCATTTTATTGTAAGTATCAATAAAAAACATATGAAAATGAGTAATCATTGAATAAAATCATCGTTAAACAAGAAAAGTTAAATTTAGGATTCTTATGAATTATACATTCGGTTGGATTAGTTCGTTTAGTTAAGAAATGCTTGTATCCCGAATAAATATGATTGTCTGAACATCCAGACTGTTTAACAATCCGGTGCATACTTAAGGCTTAATACAAACGATACTTGTAGGCATAAACATATAGCATGAAGAATATTATCGGCTTTGTATTCTGCACAACCAAAGACAATAAAAAATCCAGCTGCTTTGTTCGGCGTTCCAACCATTCCCACCTGCCGTTGTAAAGAAACACTTTCGAAATGTTTCTCTAGGTACTCAATTCAAAATCATTTTAAAACTTTCACTTTCGTTTACACCTCACAACAATGACTGACTAGAGTTTTTACAAGCGTTACAATAAAATGACAGTTCATGAACAACGTTCACGAAAAGAGGAACAAAATCACGCAAATGGATTTGAGAGTTCACGTTATTATGATCGAAGATCATGATTCCCAGTCATTTTTATTGTGTTACGAAATGCCAAACAGACATGAATTGAGTTCACGACATCGTGATTCTTTTCATGGAAAAAGGATTTAAGGAATCACGTTTTTGAGTAGAAAGTCACATATTTGGAATTGATGTTAGTTCACGATTTCGTGATGTTTTGTTCTGGAATATGAGAACGGATTTTTTTCCGTGTAGCCAAAGCGTGTTTCATTGGTGATCTGCTTCAAGGAAATGTTGATTGTTCCGCTCTACTGGATTTCTTGACCATCAACACTCGACGACGAAATTTCCGTTTACAACAGTTTATTCGTGTTCCGGCACTCAAGGCCAACTACGGCAAACACGAACCTGTGCAAAGCATGTGCCGCGTTTTCAACAGCTACTATAATGTGTTTGATTTTAATGTATCCCGTGAGGTTAATAAGCGTTGATTCCGTATATGTCTTTGTTAAGTTTTTTTAATTTTCGTATGTAATTTAATTTTTTAAAGGGTCATTGGGATGAACATTTTTATCTGTTGACGAAAATAAAAAAAAATAAAAATAAAAAATAAATAAATATGCATCGAGAAATTCAACGCAACTTTGCAGAAAATATGGAATGCGATAGCTGAACATGAGGTGCGTGCCGCTTGTAATGCTTTCCCAAAACGGATCAAGGTAATCATTAATGCAAAAAGTGACCGAATTCAACTATAAGTCTATCCTGTTATGCTTTAATATGTTAGTAAGCGAACCCAGAAAGAACCAATATAAAATTTCATTTAAATTCAAAGCAATGACGTTTTATTTTTGCTTCACTGCTTCTTTTAATTGGTCCAACGCTGTAAAGTTCTGTCAAGTTAGCATCTGGAATCACTTATTGTGTGACCGCGGCACAAATTCTTTTACAGTGGTTTGTTTATCTAGGCGCCCACTTTCTGTGTTATAAATTCCACGGTGTTTCGTACAGTGTGTCAAAAGTTATTCCAGATGGAAGCCGAGAGGAGAGACAAAAATTCTGCACACCCACGTTCATAATCCAACGTGGTCCGCAATAAAAATCGCAAAAACGTTGAAAATCGCCAAATCAACCGTGTATGATGTGCTCAAACGTTTTAGGGAGCAAAAGAGTGTGGATCGAGTGCCTCAAGGTAAGCGTCGTAGTGGAACATATGACCGCAAGCTGAACCAGAAGGTGTTGAGAACCGTCAGAGCAAACCCTGGACTATCAGATAATGAAATCGCACAAAAATACGCTGCTGCTCGTTGCTGCCGTTCGGAGAATTCGTTTGCGAGCAGGATATTGTTCTTAATAAAATGTAAAACCATTAAAAAAGGAGTAGGGAAGGAAGAAAATATAGCAATACATACAAAAAAAATTCAAAAAAAATACAAAGACACTGAAAAAAGGGGGGGGGGGGGGTTATAAAAAGTCACTTTTTGCGTGACATAATTAATGGACGTTCCCTTATTGAGCCAGCAAGCAACCAAACAGACCGTTGAAGCAAAGTTTCGTCACCAAAACTAGAGCTAGGAAATTGTACCAGCAGGTTTTGACGAAGTACCAAGGCCTGCTCATCGACGATGAAACCTACGTCAACATGGATTTCGGACAGCTTCCTGGCCAAAAATTCTACATGGCCACGGCACGAGGAGATGTTCCTGTGAAGTTTAAGTTTGCTTTTATAGACAAATTTGCCAAAAAACTGATGATTTGGCAAGGGATATGCAGCTGCGGAGCAAAGACCAAAGTGTTCGTGACGAATAAGACGATGGACTCACCGCGTAATGAAAAGGAAGCATTAAAGCCCATAAAGGTCCCGTGAGGATTTGGCCAGATTTGGCGAGTTGCTTCTACAATCGGGAAGTCATCCAGTGGTACCGCGATAATAACGTAGATTTCATCGATAAAAACATAAATCCACGCCCGCAGTTCCGGCCCATCGAGAGATTTTGGGCAATAATGATGCGGAAGCTTAAGAAAAGTGAAAAAACGGCTCGGGACGCGACTCAGATGACCAAAATGTGGAACAAATGGTCCAAGGAAGTTGATTCCGAAGGTGTGCAGCCTTTGATAGGATGAATAAAGAAACGAAGAGAAATGATTTGTATTGATATGTTTTCCTTAAAGTACAGTAAATTGCCTTTGTTTTGATGCATTAAACTTATTTGTACGTCAATCCGTTACCGAGATGCAGATGATTCTATTATTCCGGATTCTAAATGGACATAGCTTTACAGCGTGATGATTGGAGGACAAGTAGGTCGTATGAAAAATCCTAGGACAAATTGTCAATCGAACAGTTGTTCAAATAGTATCAAAACGTGCGTTCCTTGTAGCTCTTTAGGAGATTATTTTAGAGATAGGGTGTCTTCGGATAAGATTTTAATTGTCAAAATTCGCTTCATTCGGAAAAATAGTTTTCCAACAATGATGTGGGATACGTTCAAGAATGAGTTAAAACATTATTTTTGCCATATATTCAAGAATGAGCCTTGATGTAAAGTTTCGTACGAAAGACTGTCATTATAAAACTTCGCCGATGACACTAACACTCTAAACGCAAAACTATCGTTATAAATGACTTCTTCAAAGAATTCTCTAGCTTCATGGCCTCACTTTGGTTTATGGTACTTTGGTACACATCTAGATTATATAAGATTTTTTTGGGATGTAAGTTTACAAAAAAATCAACTTCCGATACAAATCTCTTTTCTCACTTTTGCACAATCGTCGATGTCTCATTTTGGTTCCCAATAAAAGAGCGCATCATCACAATCCTTACTCTTGGTATAAAACGTTCAAAATTGTTTCTGAAGCGTTATTAAAAATTACCTTGTTTTCCCAAGAAAAAAAAACCACCATCACACTTTGTGAGTGACTCCAACGCCATTCTTACTGTTGGATTAAATCGGTTCAATGCGACTTAAAAGCATAGTTTTAAAAAATGTTTATTTTCTCAATACAGAAAAGCACCATCACACTTTTTGAGTGGCCCTAACAGTATCCTTACTGCTGGTTTAAATCGGCTCTGAAGCGTTATAAAAACATTGCTTTTGTAATGAAAAACCACCATTACATTGAAAATCAACAGGAAACTAACAATTGACAGTTGGCTTGTGCAATATTTTATGGAATGCCCATTTGGTCCCAACTAAATTAGCTATGAGTGACCCTTCAGCTGTCATGACGACTATTGCATCCGTCAATTCAGTTTTTTTTTGACACTAGTAGCAACAATCAATGTGTAACTATCGATTTGAAATTGGTTCACTGTTGTTGAACCCCTAGTTCCGAAATACACCTTGCAGTGTGCACCTTGCCATGCACTCTTGTGCTCTTCAGTACCTTTTGGTACTAGTATCTTTGTCTTTGTTTTGATTCGCTATGTTATTTTGAAAGAATATTTGAGAGTGTATTGGTGTGCGTTACGGTCTTAGGGGCTTGAGCTTGGGACCGAGCTTGGGACCGGTGTGCTAGTACTTCATGAGCCAAAAAAAATGACATGACAATTCATGACTATCCACCCGCTGCTAGTAGTGGGCGAAGGCGAATCTACAACTACTCAAACATTGGTTCATCTTGAATCTAAAGTAAACCTTTCATGGTAATTTTTTACTAATCGATGGACTAACCGGAACTAACCGATTCCAAAACTCTTATTTCTAGCTTTTTTCGCAGATGGAAATCTCTTCCGTGCTAGTAAAGCTGATTTTTTCAGTATAAGAAAAATCATGAATAGACCTATCCTGCGGATTTTTTTGAACTTTTCTATAGGACCTATGTTTTTTGAAGCCAATTAAAAAAAAAAAAAAAAAAAAAAAAAAAAAAAAAAACCATTCCCCCCAAAAACCCCCCACTTTTTGACTAGAAAAACACTTTTGACCCCCCCCCCCCCCCTTTTCTGTTTTTCCCTCCAGTGGTGAGTTTCACGTTAACTTATTAGCTCTTCACTCTTATGCACAAATCTCATAAGCAGATCTCAGTGCTCTCGTGAAACATGGCGGTAGTTTTCTTACTAAGTCACTCCACCGGAAAGTCTCGTAACAAAGTGTCAATCTTTGCGTAAACAAGCCACGTCTTCGAAAGTACGCTCATAGATTTGTCAAAACCCTATTTCAGTTGCACTGACAAGAAGGTGGAATCTCCGAATCTACTGTCCCGTCAGCCTCACCTCGGTAGCCTCATTAGTTTAGGTGAAATCAAGAAACCAGAGGATCGTCTTCTACTGCTTGGCGGAGCAGATAGTTTCCTTCGCGAAATGGAACTACTGAAAATCCAGCCGGACATTAAAACGATGACAGAGCTGCTGGACACTGTTCCACCAACGACTTCTGCGGAAAAGAAGATCTTGTCCACCATTCGAAGGCTTGGCATCCGTTGCGACATCGACTTCTTCAATATCCTCATCAAGAAACGTTCAATGCGATTCGATTACGAAGCCGCCCGACAAGTGCTGACAATGATCAGAACTGCACGACTAGAACCAGACATTGTCACGTACGGTGTGCTGGCGCTGGGCTGTCGAACGCCAGATGAATCCGTGCCTTGCTCACAGAAATGAGAGAAGCTGGCATTAGGTAGGTTCTTTGACAACTTCATTTAGGTCCTCGAGTTTCGAAATCCTTCTATTTTTCAGGATCAACATCCAAATTTTAGGAGCCATGCTGCGCCAGGGAACGGCAACGCAAAACTTCCGTTATGTGACGGAAGTGTTGGAAATTGTCAAACAGGATAGATTCAAACCGAACGAAGTGTTCCTCAAGCACCTGGATAGTTTCAACAAAAAGTGCGAAAAGCTGAACAAAGTATACGATCGGAATTCGCGTAAAGCCGGTCGCGATATTAATTCAAACTGGAATAAAATCGTTACAAACTGAAGCTGGAATACTGGATGGATCACATGGGACTAAAGGGGCTCAGTTTGGATGATGCCGTTGGGGTAGTAAGACAGCATCCGTCGGAACAGTTCAAAGAGTCCCAAGCCAAAGGCTACGAAGCGACCAAAAATCCCAAGTTGAGACACCAGAAGAAGAGCCACCCCAAAAAAAACCCCACCCCCCCCCCCCAAAAAATAAAAAAAAAAATTTTTGAGGGACACCCCCACCACGCCCCCCCACAATATTTTTTTACCCCCCCCCCCCCCCAAAAACCACACCAAAAAAAATTTTTTTTAAAAGCCCCCTCCCCCCCCACCGGGGGTTAATTTAAGTTTTTTTTACTTACGGAAAGGACTGCATTTCGAGACATCCTGAAAAAGCTTGTTATGATAGAGACTATTCAAGTTATATGCGGCCATTTGAATATCTTTGAGAGGATAATTCTTGAGAAACCTCTAATGTATTTTTTCTGGTCTCCCGGAAATAATGATTTACACTATTTTGAATTTACACCGGCAAACCCCCCTAACAACAAACAAAACCAATTGTTTCGTGAACGACAGTTCAGCAGATTCACATCAAGAGTAGGTTACATACTCCACCTTTGCTGAATCGCTTTGCTGGGTATTCATTATTTCGTTTTCCAACATTTGTTCTACGTTGTCTCGTGTATACAAGTTATAAAGCGTCAAAATAATATGTTCTTTTGTGTGTATCATTAGGTAATCAGAATCATAATAGTAATAATACTGGTATAATAATTTAATAATAATTTCCGTTTGCCTTAGAAACCCGTCCTCTACGAGGCAGCGACTTCCAGCTCGCGTACAACAATTTTCCTATTTTCGGCGAATCCTCCCTCGACGCTTTTGATCGTTCCCTCGCCACACACCCACAGCTCTTCGTAAATCATCCGAATCAGTTGCTCGTCGTGAGAAACCAGAATAACGCCTGCCTCATTGAATTCATCTTTATAGACTGAATTCAACCGGATCTTACCGTGGACTTGTTGATCGTCTTGCCGAAAGCTTCTATCGTTTAAGTGTCCACATCTTGGCCAACACTACGCGAGACTTTTGACCTCCGGAAAGGGAGGCTACCACCTGCGTGGCAAGATCCCCGGATACGCCAAAACTGCCCAAAATTCGGTGGTACTCTTCGATTGGTTTCCCGGGGCAGGCATTCTGGAGCAGTTCCACGTAGTTGACGTTCGTGTCCAACTGGTCGACGTGATGCTGAGAGAAGTAACCGAGACGGAGGCCACGATGCGGATGGACTAAACCTCCTGTAGGTTGCAGCAAGCCCATGACAATCTTCAACAGCGTGGTGTTACCGGTATCGTTCTTACCGACCTGGTAGAAAATAAGAATCAACTCAGATTGTATTTGTATCTGAATCTCTCAATCAAGCTATGATGTTAATATTTCCAACCCCGTGCAGCGATATGCCTCATATCGCAATAGAGCATTTGAGAAAATCCGATCGGCTTTAAAGAATTACCCACTACAACGGCCAGGAATGTGGGCAACTTCAGTCAACCAGGCAGACACTTAATCATATTCCTATTGATGAGATAGCACAGCTGGTAGAGCGATAAGAGTGATAACCGGTGGTCAATCGGTTCGCATATCGCAATTCCATTCAGAAGCCAAACATTGGTTCAGCCAGTATCGAACAGGTGTTTTTCGGAATCGGTTGCTTGCGCGGACTTCTACTTACTAGTCGGGAAAACATGCAGTGGCTTGTGAAGTGGTTCCTAGTGATACTGATCGTGCGAGGTACTACGACCGCTTGTAGATTCCGTTCAGGATTATGGATAGGGTTTTTCTAACCGGTTTGTAGGAAAATTTGCTGGGTGTTGTGATTTACTGTAAGGTGTAGAAAGTTACTACAGACCTCGTTTTGTACGCGTACATTAAATGGAGTTTCCAGAAGTAAATATATGTCAATTTTGTTTCCATCAATCAAGCAAAGCAGTTTAAATGTACAATGGATTACAAAGTGGTGGAATTGGCAGGTGTTTGGTTGAAGTGGTGGTATCTAAATCCAATGAAGATTATCTTATCGGAAGATTGAATGTGAATGGTTCGTCATGACTGAGCAGATGTTGTTTTGCATTTGTCATTCCGGAACCTGTATTGAAATGTATGGATCCTTCCAGTAGCGCAACCAGATATTGGTTGTGGTGGGGAGGAGGGGTTAGGGGGTTTGTGAGCTTGAAGGTAACATTTTTTGGAAAAAATAGTGTTATCAAAATTTGAGTTTTATAGTTCAAGTTTATTTAAAATTTCAAACATACAATGATATAATGTTTAAGCTTAATACAACGATTCAAATTTTCAACTTTCTTGGTTGGTTTGAGAGTTCGTCCAAAACTTCCTCTTCGGTGAGAGCAACATTTTCGTGGATAAACGATACTGTCCAACCATTCTTCTCCAGCACTACCTATTTCTCAAATATGTCCTTTATTTTTTCAAAGACAAAAATGATCTTTAAGCACAGCAAGTCGTAACACGGAGTGTGGCCATTATTGTTAGCAGTGTATGCATGGTAGGAAGCAAATAAACGTTTCTTACATTTATGGATTCAGCTACATTCCGTAAGTTTTTCTCCGTGAGTACCGAAATCCAAAAAAAATCTGCTCCAAGAATTCCTGTGCTCTGAAAGTCGTAAAATTCAGCCAAATTTCTTGAAGATTTGGAGATTTTCGATGGACCAGATGCTGCATCCAGTAACTGCTGAAAAGGTGCCAATATGTTAGCATGTTTGACAACCTTCTCCTCCGAATCTTGCAAAGGCATTTTCCTGGAAAGGTCTCCAATTTGTTGTTCTATTTCTGACGTCCAGCTCTTCGGTTCAGAAAAGATTTTACGGAAAGCATTTCCTGCATCTTCTTGCATTTCACTCAGAGCCTTTTTTGTAACCTTTGCTGCGTTCATTTCCTCTGCCAAATCAAGATTTTCCTTTTGTAAATAAACACTCAGTGGACGAGTTATCGGAAAAATATTGAAGACGCGTGAACTACTGAAGCATCCGTCGAAGCTTTCTGGTCCGTCCATGTCTTAATTATTTCCAGAGCAGCAAAAATAGGATATAAGAGGTCCTTGAACAACGTTGAATCCAGCGTGTAGGACAAATTTTTCTCAACTTCTCTGCCAGCGGACCACTTTTCTCAATCTTGTTAGTTTCTATTTTTAAAACGTTTGCTGTTTTTGTAAATTAAAAAAAGCTCCCATGCAGTTTCGGATTGCAGCCCCGGAGATTGAAAGATTTAAAACGTGAGAGCATCAATGGACACAAAACGCCTTCTGGTAAAACTGTCGCACGAAAGCTTGGACGCCTTTCATTTGCCCACTCATAGTTCGTGCACCGTCGTATCCCTGACCAACGAGGTACTTCGTGTTAAGTCCATAATCAATCAATGTTTGAAAAATTACATCGGCTAAACTTTTACCTGTTGTGCCAGTAACTGGAATAAACTGCAGGAACTCTTAAAAAAAAGTTTATTCACAAAAAACCTTACACACATATTTAGATCTGTTAACACGATCAACAAGTTTTCACAAAATAAAGTTATTGAACGCCTGGATTAAAGCCTGTCTACGTTAAATTTCGGACACTTTTCTTTCAGTGTAGATTTCGCATTATTTCACGGATCGCTGAAACGTTTCACTTACATGACAGTTGAAACTCTTCACTTTATTTCATGGTACAATATGTTAACATTCTTGTTACATTCAGTAATATGGCGTCGAATCAAGTGGAACTACACAAACGCATTTTGTATGAACGGCAGCAAAACCCGAATTTATCGGAATGCGATCTTGCCAAAAAACTAAAACTATCGAAAAGTGCCATGTTTTGTGTTTGCAAATCATTTGACCAGCGCTTGACTGTGGATCGGAAGGTTGGAAGTGGAACAAATCGAAAAGTATGCTCCCGACAAATGGACAAGAAGGTGGTAGCCAATATTGAGAAAAATCCCAATCATTCTGTGCGAAATGTGGCTCGCAAAGTTGGGAAGTCAAAATCATACGTACAAAAAGTGAAGCATAGGCAAGGACTGAAAGCATACAAAGTGAAAAAGGTGCCCAACCGTGATGACAAGCAAAATTCACTGCAAAAACTCGTGGTAAGGAAGTTTAGACAAATTTTTTGCAATCATTTTCTTATATCATAATGGATGACGAAACATACGTACTCGAAGACTTTAAACAGCTTCCGGGTCTGGCTTTTTATACCGCAATGCAAAGGAACGCCATTGCCGAGCATTTCCGGACAAAGAAGGTGTCCAAATTCCCGAAGAAGTATTTGATTTGGCAGGCCATATGTAGTTGTGGTCGAAAATCTAAAAGTGGCACCATTGATAGTGCCGGTTTGTCTCTACTGGCACTATCAATAAGGATGTGTACGAGATGTGTCTGAAAAAGCGATTGCTATCGTTTATCAGAAGTCACGACTCTCCAGCTCTGTTTTGGCCTGATTTGGCCTCTTGTCACTATGCGAAATCCGTCCTGGAATGGTATACGGTACAAGAGGTAAAATACGTGCCAAAAACAGCCAATCCACCAAACTGTCCAGAACTTCGCGCAATAGAGAAGTACTGGGCTCTAGTTAAGCGGAAACTCTTCGAAACTAAGAAGAAAGCAAATGGTACCGATGATTTCAAGAGAAGATGGATAATTTACACGGCGGGCTTATCTGAGAATACCGTACCGGAACTTGATGGCGGGTGAACCACAGAATTTCCAATTGATTTTTGAGGACCTAATGGAGGAGTTTGAAAGCTATGTCCGGTATCCAGGGATTGGTTAGTAATTTGAATTTTTGAGAATCACTGATCTGCAATTAAAAAAAAAAAAATTTTTAGTTGGACAAAAAGGTAATGCAAATAAAATATTTACCTGCTTTTCCACGAAAAATCCAAAATCATCACTAACCATTCCACCCGTTGTCGAAGATTCGGTAATAACACCACTCTCCGAATACCGAATCATTTTTAATAGACTTTCTGCAGGTTTTTCTTAGCGATCGATGCTGCATCGATGTCGGTTTTATCTACGACGCCCTAAAGCGGAAAATTAAACAGCCACCATCAGCTAAAATTAAACTCACCTGTTTCCGATGCCTTCGATTTACCCCTCCCCCCTCCCCTTGGTTGCACCACTGGATCCTTCCTATCACTTAAGCCCTGGGAGTCTGCTTTACGTGGTTCACCCCTTTCCAATAGAATCGATTTTAGACATTGGTCTTCGAATTGAGTGGGAGTTATTATCAGCTGGTGACAAAAAAAAATGTTTTGTTATGTTGGCAAAATATTGACCTTTGACCAACAAATAACCATAAACTTCTTCCGACTTAAATAATAATTATCAATTACTTCGGATTCGAGTCTGGTTACATATTTGAGGAACACTTCTTAATTACTATTATTCTAAAACATTATAGTTTCTTCTTTATCTCGGTACTTCCAACGTTGGTGTGATAGTTCTTTCCATGTTGATCATACCTGTTGCTGAATGGTAGCAACTGAGCGGGCGGTTTTAAAAGCTTGCTTCTTGCAGAACTTCCAGACAATTTTGATGACTTTCTGCGCCAGGAGGGTAAGTGTTGCAGCCATGATGATTGTCAGCTTCCATTCGTGTTGCAGATGAAACTTCGTGTGAACCTCCTGGTTCTCGATGACAGTAAACTGCTGGTCTCCAATCTGCTTAACATCTTCCTTTTTTTTCCCAATGGCCAAACAATTTATTTATTTGTCGTCGTCAATCAATTGTAGACCATTTTAATTACAATAAGTTCTTAACTTAACTTAAACCTAGCACGCGCGGAAGTATTTTTTCAATTTTTCTTTCGACATCGTAAAATCTATACTATTGCAATGGTTATTGTAATTAGCCATCATTTGATTAATCGGTCCATATTTTGCATAGTTCGTGCGATAATTATTTGTTGCAAATAACTGTAGATGTCTTAAATGCCTTGTTGGTGTGTAAAAGTTTAATTTTGATAGAATTTCCATTGAATCAACTCTGTGTGAGACTATATTATTTATAAATGACGCCATAGCAAATTCGCGACGCTCTTTTAATGTTTGAATATTGATGAGCATACATCGAGCCTTATAAGATGGTAAAGGAAATACAGTCCATCCTAGCTTTCTTAGTGCGTATAACAAAAATTGCTTTTGTACTGACTCTATTTTTTCTTCATGTGTTATTGTGAATGGAGACCAAACTATGCTACAATATTCTAATATTGATCTGACATAAGCAATGTATAATGTTTTTATCGTATACGGGTTATGAAAGTTATAGCAGAAACGTTTAATAAATCCTAGGATGTTTTTAGCTCTGTTTATAATTGTGTTATAATGATCAATGAACGTAAGTTTAGAGTCTAAGACAACACCTAAATCCCTAATTCTATCACACTTCTCTACATTCTGATTGCCTAAAGTTATTTGTATATTAGGTATGTTTCGTTTTCGACTGAAGGTAATTAAGTTACATTTTTTAACATTCAGTTGTAGCAGACTTTTGTTACACCAAGTATGGAACAATAATATCTCATTCTTAAACGCGTTGATGTCCTCTGCATTTTTTATTTCTAAATAAAGTTTCATGTCGTCAGCGTAAATTAAAAATTTTAGTTTCTTAAGAATAACAGATAAGTCATTTACAAATAGAATGAATAAAAGTGGTCCTAGATGATAGCCTTGTGGGACTCCCGAAGTGGCATGAATAGGTGTTGATTGGTTTCCTTTAAATCTTACAACTTGATCACGGTTGGTTAGGTATGAATTAAGCCATTTGAGGAGTTTGGGCTGAATTCCCATTTTTTTGCAATTTAAATATAAGCATAGGTATATCGACACGGTCAAATGCTTTACTAAAATCTGTGTACAAAACCTCTACATGGTTTCCGTTGTCCATTGCTTCCAGAGAATAATTAACGAATTCTAGTAAATTTGTGGTTGTCGAACGACCTTTAAAAAATCCATGCTGATTAGTAGTTATTCTATTTTTGATTTGGTTAAATAATTTATCATTCACAATTGCCTCAAAAAGTTTTGGAATGCAAGAGATCAGGGCTATACCCCGATAATTACGAATATCAGATTTTTTACCAGACTTAAAAATAGGCACTAGAAATGAGCTCTTCCATAATTTTGGAAAATCTCCGGATTCCAGTGACATATTAAAAAGCCAAAACAATGGAGAAGTAAGCTCAGCTGCTAAAGTCTTCATAAACAAAGGAGGGACTCCATCGGGTCCCGAGCCTTTGGATGCATCTAAATGTTTTAGCCCGTCCAGGATTTCATGCACATAGATTTGATTCACACTTATGTCACTGTAATTTTCAGGATACAACCCAAAGTATTGCCGATCACGATCTGCTTCTGAGTATGTTGTGTATGTTTCTTGAAAAAACTTGTCAAATAAATTGCATACTTCTTCTGTATTATTACTTTCATTATTGTCAAAATACATACGGGATGGAAGATTGTCTGATTTCAATTTGGTATTCACGTAATTAAAAAAGTTTTTTGGAGAAGATTTAATTTTACGTTCAATTTTTGAATTATACTCCTCAAATGCAATATTCATAGCCACGTTAAGTTCATCACAGATGTTCAAATAGCTTTCTAAATTGACGGAACTGTTATGTTTTTTGTAAATTTTATGCGCTTTTTGCTTACGGTTTCTTAAATTTTTAATTTGTTTATTGAACCAAACTGGATCCTTTGAAAATACTCTTCTTCTACGTCTAATAACTGGTACTTCTTCGTGGATAATTGCAAACAACTTAGTATAGAACACTTCAGCTGCATTTTCAACATTATCTTCATTCCTAAATACTGTTTACCAATCAATTAAGTTTAGTTTGCTTCTTATGTTAGCATAATTAAAAAACTACAAGGTACAGCCCAATGGGGTTGTGCGCAAAGGTGACGTAGGACTACGCAGCAATCTAATTCCCAATTGATTTAAGTCAGTCGGGAAGCTACGCTTTCAATCCGCTCGGAAATATCATAGACGAAGCTGTTCATAATGCTTATCGCTTTGGAGGAAACGACAGTATCGGGTTAAAATGCTTCAGCACCCGGTAGATGTGGTGCTATACGTTTTCTTTTTCCGAACTTTGCTACTGGAACTGTTTGCCTTCCGAGATGGTGGAGCGAGAATGCACCATAAGAGCACATCCTGTTGATATGATCGACCACCTGGAGATCATTATCCTTATTGCGTTGTAGATGGTTGTGGTCTGTTTGGGAATTCAAAGTCTATTATTGCCGATAGACGTCTAGGTCGAAAAAGTGCTAATGGAACGTTCGACCAGCTTTAGGAAGTAAATATGTAAGAAAATTCTATTGTACACTCTTTAGAAAGCATTTGGTGGCTCTTTATGATGATACGGCCCGGTTGTATTTTCTACGATGGTTGAGAGGGCCACTATCTTTAATGCGTAGAAGATACTTATGGATCTGTTGGTTCGTTGGTTGTTCAACGCGCTTTGCCATTTACTCCGGGACGCGGCGTTTAAAGCAATGCCATGTTCAGTCGGGTAATGGAAATTTCAAACAGCACCAGAGAAAAATTCAAACAAACTCTTTAATTGACAAATTGATTTGGTCGACCTGAAAAGGACGGATTTAGTTGACGGGGGAGAAACATGGTTCGCGATTGAACTTGGGCTTTCTTCTTGGTATTCTTGGTTCAGTTCCTCGTTGTTGCGGGTGGCCATCTGCAGGTGACGTGGGATAATTCTTGTCTCGTTGATGTCACGGGCGGCATTTCCCGCCAACTCGTAGGCTTCAGCAGCCATGTTTCTCGCAGCGAGGTTGACGGGAGCATCGGCATCAACAGCCAACTGCACCAACGCCTCTCTGGGCAACGACTGCTCGCCAGTGCACCCTCCAGAGTGCTTGCTACCGCCAACTGCGATCGTACAGCAAACTGCACAGCTCCACGACTGTCGTAAGACTGAATCAAAATGTTCTGCTAAGAGCTATTAGGTAATGGCGTCGGATGCTAGTGCACGAAAGAAGGCGGTACCAACGAAGGCAATGTGATACATATTGCATCAAAGGGGACGAACTTTAGTTATTGTGCCACAATAATTAGTTTTAATTATTACACGCTAGACGGATGATTTTCTTAACCGAAACATTTCTAATTTGCTTGCCACCGCCAGCAACTAATCCGCTATGCACAACTAGGAACTACAACGAACTCAACCACATGGTCGGTCTGAAGTGTCGCAGTTCGGTTCGAATTATCCGTTCTAGAATTTCGTTCATTGGTTGTTCAACGTTCTTTGTCATTTACTCCGGGACGCGGCGTTTAATGAATGCTATGTTCAGCCGGGGCGCGGTAATTGAAATTAATTTGAAACAGCACAAGAGAAAATTTTAACCAAACAAACTCTTTAGTTGGCAAACTGATTTGGTCGTCCTGAAAAGGACGGATTTAGTTGACGGGGGAGAAACATGGTTCGCGATTGAACTTGGGCTTTCTTCTTGGTATTCTTGGTTCAGCTACTCGTCGTTGCGGGTGGCCATCTGCAGGTGACGTGGGATAGTTGATTCTTGTCTCGTTGTCACGGGCGGCTTTTCCCGCCAACTCGTAGGCTTCAGCAGCCATGTTTCTCGCAGCGAGGTTGACGGGAGCATCGGCAACAATAGCCAACTGCACCAACGCCTCTCTGGGCAACGACTGCTCGCCAGTGCTGCTGCCGGCTACGATCCAACTGCAGATCCTACTCTGCACAGCTCCACGACCACCGAAAAACTAATTCAAAATGCGAAGGTGTACCCCTTATATAACATTCATGGCTGCCTAGGAGACGTTCGTTACTTAAATATGAAGTCTGTGCTAGGAAAGTACTGTGTATTTGGTAAATTTACTCTGAAAAATCGACATTATAAGACATCACCTTATATTTGCGTTAATTTCAATAGTTGAATGTTATAAATCAATAGATTTAAATATTGGAATCGAAGCGTAGAAAATGTCCCGATCGATTGGTGCAAACATTTTGTAAATCGATCGTGAAATGACTTAGTTATTAACGTTCAAAACCTATATATTTTTCGTGACGCTCCAAATTTTCACAATTCGAACGTGTACCCCAGTATTGAAAACACAGACGTAGTCCTACGTCAAAACTTAGAAACGGCTTGCCGGGTAACTCCTAATCCTGAACCAAGCTCTTCTTGCGTTTGACACGGATCCTCATCGAGCAATGCCTCCAATTCAGAGTCTTCGAAGTTTTTTGGCCTTCCTTCACGCGGACGATCATCAACACTGAAATCACCGTTTTTGAAGCGACGAAACCAATCACGACACGTTGCTTCACTCAGAGCAGCATCACCGTAAACTTTTTGGAGCTCTCTATGTGCTTCAGCCGCCGTTTTCTTCGAATGAAAGAAGAAAATCAACACTTCCCGCAAATGACGATTATTTGGCACGAAATCAGACATCTTCAAACAACCAAAATATATAACACTAAACCAAAATCACTGATTTGGCAAAGCGGTTTTTTTTACCATATGTCTAAGCTTGGTTTATGACGCTTGAGATGTACAACATTCGACCAGCACTTACTACCGGCGCCATCTATTGCTAAACAGCGGGAACTTGCGCACCTTATATATTCCCTACAAACTCTTCCCCTTCTTTTGTTTTATTTATCCCACCCCCCCCCCCCCCCATAAATTCCACAACACCACCACCACAACACAGACCACTTCTCCCGACAACTACAAAACACCCCCCTCCTTCAAAAACAAACCCCTCAGGTTATTAATTCCCCCGTAAAAAGGCTTTTCCGATCAATGTGCGTGTGATGATCTGGTCTTCTTGTTTTCACGGGCGGCGTTTTCTACCAACGTGCTCGCCAAACACGTCTGTCGCATACGGATGCACAGCAAGAACTGATGATTGTTCGGTCGTCCCCACATGTTTCATAATCGCTGGCACGGTAACTGTGGCAGTATGAACCAATGAGAGCGTGGCGTAAATATGATGTCATTTTTGACCAATAGCTTTGTGCGTTCAGACATTTTTCTTTTAAGTACTTTTCAACCAGTTTAAACAAATGTAATGAATTAAATTAGCATCTGGGATTCAGCTTTGATGTTCTACCTTTCGAATGAAATACTTATCGTAAAATTTCTGTGGGCCAGAGAGGAGATATAATCGTTCAAAATCTCCAAACCTGCGTAACACTTTCGATTTCAGAAATTTTAGAACGGCGCCCCTAAAAAGGAATAGAAAAGAGAGACGTAAGTCCTACGTCAAAAAACTAAAAAGTGTTGCCACCAAGATTCTAACCCTGGCCCAACAACGTAATGGCTCTGTTTGATAAACACTAAGCCATATGAACATATTGAGGCTACTGTCATGTGAATGTCGAGGTACAATACTATACTATACAATACTACATGGTTCAGCGATGGAGACAAAAGAATATGTTTAGAAGCTTTTTTCAATAAGGTGAATTTAACATCAGAGCCTCTCTTCTTTCTCATTCTCTTTCTCTTATTACAGCGCCATAAGCGCCAGATAAGAGCATTGGCTAGAAAATTACGCAAATAGTTTAACGAAAAACTCAACAGCAATTTAGTATCGAATGAAAAAGAAAGCAAACTCTCAATGTCACCTCCTAATAAAAAAATCTCCAGATGTTATGGAGGGTAAACATTGCAATAATTGGTCTGTCACATATTTTGCTACATTTAAAAACAGATTGTATATTTAATATTCATTGAAGATTGGCTCAACAAACATAAAAATAGAATATACTTTAAAATCGAAATAGGAAATAAGAAACAATTCACTGTTTTTGTTGATAATGAAACCTATTTTCAATGACAAGCAAAATTAATTGAAATGAAAAAATCGACAACTAACGTTGAAGCAAGTTTTCTTCAATACAAAAAAATTAGTTTTCATCGATTGCATTGAGTGGGGATTGTACCGTTCTACTAAAGGGCGATACGGTCAAAATTTGGTCAATATCAACTTGACTTATTTCTTTCAATTTTGCATTTAAAAAACCTGAACACCCCTCATTTTGAAGGTGTGTGTGTGTAGAATGTTGCTCCTATTTTGATTTTGGAATTCACTCTTCAGTTGTCAAAATGCCGTCCAAGCAAGAAGAGCAGCGTATCAAAATTTTGCTCGCGCATCGCGAAAATCCGAGCTACTCGCACGCAAAGTTGGCAAAATCGCTAAAAGTTGCCAAATCAACCGTTACAAATGTAATTAAAGTGTTTGGGGAACGTTTGTCGACAGCCAGGAAAGCTGGATCGGGGGGAAATCGAAAACCGGAAGCCGCTGAGACGACAAAGAGAGTTGCCGGTAGTTTCAAGCGAAATCCTAACCTATCTCTCCGAGCTGCCGCAAATAAGCTGGGTGTATCGTCTACAACCGTGCATCGAGCCAAAAAACGAGCCGGACTATCGACTTACAAGAAGGTAGTGACTCCAAATCGCGATGATAAACAAAATACGACGGCCAAAGCGCGATCCCGGAGGCTGTACACGACGATGCTGACGAAGTTTGACTGCGTGGTAATGGACGACGAAACCTACGTCAAAGCCGACTACAAGCAGCTTCCGGGACAGGAGTTTCTCCCCCCCCCCAACCACCTCCATAAAATTTTAAACCCCCCCTCTTCCCCTTTAAACAGTCTTCAAAGTACGTGAAAAAATTACTCACCGTCAAGGACACCTCTCTGTTTTCAAATTCCGTAAGCGCAAATGTGCCAAGTGTCAAAGTTCTAGGCCAATATCCAACCGGCTTGGAACGCTGAATTCCAGGAAATCATCATAGCTCTTCTACCCCTAGCAAGACAAGCATTCTTATTATGCACCGATGCCCACGATAGAGCTCTACTCATGCACTTCCTTGTCGGAGAGAAAGGTGTCGTGTCTAGATGCCATAAATATTTCGAACAACACAACACAGCCGCAAGCGTCATATTGCAAGGCACAGAGATTTACGAGACCTCCCTCCCGCTCACGTCTACCGTTCCCCTTATCGAACGGTCTTATCTACAATTTTCCATTTTTCTTCCGAAAACACCGCTGCAATTGACTAACGAAAATTTCCATCTTCCGTTTTTGTTTTTGCTTCTTTTGCCAACAGAATCTCGCTCGGTACTGTGGCCATGCACCACCTCGGAAGACTGCGGTAAGATCCCGGAGGCGCGCTGTTCAATCTACGGGTTCTGTCAGTGCCCGGCGGGGCATGTCTTCTCCTCCGACGTCACCCGCTGCCTACCCGAGAAGTCGTATGGGGTAGCGTGCGAGGAAGCGGTCCAGTGTTCTCATATGCTTACCGGTGCCAAGTGCGAGGGCAAAGTATGTTCCTGTGATACCGGCTTCACCTACGTTCGTGGACGATGCCGCCAGCTAGCGAACATCGATCAACCGTGCAATGATGTAAGTAGGCTGTTGTTCAGTGTCATAATTTGCACCAATTTGCAACGCTCACCTTTGTATTTTGTAGGATATCGACTGTTTCTTCGGGTACAACCGTGAATCCGTGGTGTGCCGGGACGGCAAGTGCCAGTGTGCACCGGGTTTCTACCTTCGAAGCACAAATGTCTGCCGACGCCAAGTATCCCGTAAGTAATTTTGGGAATCAATTCAATGCGGGAATTATGATTTGTCGTATTTATTTTTTACAGTTGATGATTTATGCCTGGTGAATGAGGACTGTGTCGGCGATAAACTAGAGTGTAAAGGAGATGTATGTAAAGAGAAAGCACAAACGAAAACCTTTCGAGATATTGGAATCCAAGCGAGGGTGTCTTGTGAGGAGAAGAAATCGCAAGAGGCAACGAGGACGACCCGGGATCAACAGCAGCAAACCAGTATCGGAAGCAGCTGTGGCACCACTACCGGAGACGATGCTCAGGAAGAGAAGCGCAAGGAAAGCAACTCCAGCGGCGCAACGGCAAAGAGAGTTAGACTACAGTCGAGCGTTGATACGCCGACTAAAGATGAAAGTACTCCCGGGTGTAAGTAGCATGTGAAATTGGATGGTAAATGAAAGTTGAAAGTTGGTCTTTTTCTAACTACAGTTGGCGATACTTGCACGGATGAGACGAAGGAATGCAATGGGTTGCCTTACTCGGTTTGCCGGATAGGTCAGTGTCTTTGCCGAGAAGGATTCTATGCGGTTGGCAGAGAGTGCAAAGCTGAATTGGGAGAACGCGTAGAAAAGGAAGAGGAATGTGGAGGGGGAATCTATGTTAACGGTAGATGCACCTGTCAAAATAACCAGTTTTACAATTACAACATGAGAACGTGTTTGAAAGGTGGTAGCGATGCTCATGGGATAGAGTCAGGTGGTTGAACTTGTTTTTACTTTATAGGTGCTCTCGGAATCAACTCATCATGTACGGCCAGTAGCCAGTGTTCGCCTTATGGCGAAGCGTACTGTCCTCTGGTCACACCGAAGCGATGCACCTGTTACCCGTACGCAGAATACGACACAAACCGCCAGATGTGCATAGGGAAGAAAGGCTACGAACAATACTGCGAAAAAGACAAAGACTGCACGATGACGAATACCCACTGTAGTGGGGCGAACACCTGCATCTGTCAACCGAATTTCTTCTACATCAACGAGCAGTGCAAAGCAGCTCAAGGTGGTGCTTGTGAAACTGTAAACGATTGTGGATTTGAAAAGGCGACCTGCGAATCAAAAGACGAGGAGCAATCGAAAAAGTGTGACTGCCAAAAGGGCCATGTGTACCAAGACAAAACGTGCCGAAAGGAGGCGGAAGCATACGAAGAAGAGTGCACTGTTAATGAACAGTGCCAACCGTTGCTTGGAAATCTGAGTAAATGCATTGATGAGAAGTGTCAGTGCGACGAAGCCGATACACATTATAAGGATGGTCTGTGTCAGGAGAAGAAGGGTGAGTGCTTCGGAAACAAGATGGGGATTAGATCGGATCTTCCCCCTAGCAATCGTTCATAGTTTCAATCAGAGTTGCGGCCATTCACTTCGATTCACTTATAAGTTTTTGCCGAAAGCTCATTCTAGAAGCTGAATTTTAAAATTTGTTGTAACGTGATCTTGTGGCGCTCACCTGATCCTAAAACTTTGTCTAACATTACATTGCGCTAATCCTAATCTCTGCACGTGAAAGCGTATAGTCGGCGTAATATTACGCCGAATATAAACTTCAACGCTGTAGATATTAGAATTAGATCAATAAAGTGTTTGATATAGTTTAAGGATTGATCATGTTCTAGAATTTTACCACATATTATGTCTTGAAATTTAGCTACTGGAATGAGCTATCAACATACAAATATATGTCAATCATAATGAACGACCGCAATTCTGGTTGCAACTAACTAGTTGAAACTAACTTCGAATGACTATTCCGGTTTAATCGTCCTTTCCTCTAAAAGACCCCACTGCCTTTGTTTGGATGTTACTACTTACTCTTTGGGGAAAGTATTTTTTTATCATTTATAAAGTCGTTCCAATAGGCTTCCTCGGAATCGTTTCATGGTATCAGCAATCAATGTGAAACTAGCGATATGAAATCGGTTCACTGTTGAAGAACCCCTTGGTCCGAAGTACAGCTTGCAGGTTGCACCTTGCAATACATTCTTGCGCTTTCCAGTACTAGAAGCTTTGTTTTTGTTATGATTCACTGTGTTATTTTGACAGAATATTTGAGGGTGTGTTCGTGTGAGTTACGTTATTAGGGGCGAATTATTAAGCTTCAGACCGAGCTTGGGATCGATGTGCTAGTACTTACCGAGTCGAAAATTATATCCATTTTCTTCATGACTATCCAGCCGCCGCTAGTATGCAGCTGGCAAGTAAAGATCTGAACAAATTTTTACCATTTCTACCGAAGTAACCGCGCTGGTGGTATCTTGTCGTCAAAGTAAATAGTTTTTAACTCCTCTTTACTTAAATCATAAGTAAATTCTCGTACTCTCGTTCATTTTCAAGAGGAAAAAATTTGCAAGAAAACATTTATCAACATGTCTAAAAGGATTTTGACTACATTCTAGCACATAGGTAGCTTCGTTTTCCTCGGCAATCAATTTATACGTATTTTTTTCCTTCTTCACAATGGCTGAATACTTTAAGTTGGTTCCAGAAAGCCTTTTGAGAAATTAAATGATTAAACCAGAAGTTGAGAAAACTATTGATTCGGAAAATTTAAATATTTTCGTTTAATTTCAACTATGGGAACGTCCATTAATTATGTCACGCAAAAAGTGACTTTTTATAACCCCCCCCCATTGTCACGTTTTTTGCATGGACCTTCAAATTTAAATATTTCACCCCATAAACCTTCTATTTAGAACTTAACTTCAAATCGCTTAGTTACCATACGCCAAATGAAATAATTAAAAATCATCAAACGAGCTGATCTTCTGAATCAATCAACTGTTTTCTCTCTGTTCTTAGCTGAATTTTTTTTTTGAAGTAAACTGTTTAGGTGAATTATTTGAGCGAAAACAACATAGGATTTTTTTTTCCCATAGTTCTTCAATGCAAAATCATATACATGTCCGTCGCCAGAACAGTTTTAATCTAAAAAGGAGGGGCATTACCACAGAGAATCGAAAATTTATTTAACATATCACATTTAACATTAAACATTTAACATTTAATATTTAACATTTAACATTTAACATTTAACATTTAACATTTAACATTTAACATTTAACATTTAACATTTAATATTTAACATTTAACATTTAACATTTAACATTTAACATTTAACATTTAACATTTAACATTTAACATTTAACATTTAACATTTAACATTTAACATTTAACATTTAACATTTAACATTTAACATTTAACATTTAACATTTAACATTTAACATTTAACATTTAACATTTAACATTTAACATTTAACATTTAACATTTAACATTTAACATTTAACATTTAACATTTAACATTTAACATTTAACATTTAACATTTAACATTTAACATTTTACATTTAACAATTGACATTTAACATTTAAAATTTAACATTTAACATTTAACATATAACATTAACATTTAACATTAACATTTAACATTAACATTTAACATTAACATTTAACATTAACATTTAACATTAACATTTAACATTAACATTTAACATTAACATTTAACATTTAACATTTAACATTTAACATTTAACATTTAACATTTAACATTTAACATTTAACATTTAACATTTAACATTTAACATTTAACATTTAACATTTAACATTTAACATTTAACATTTAACATTTACTTTAACATTTAACATTTAACATTTAACATTTAACATTTAACATTTAACATTTAACATTTAACATTTAACATTTAACATTTAACATTTAACATTTAACATTTAACATTTAACATTTAACATTAACATTTAACATTAACATTTAACATTAACATTTAACATTAACATTTAACATTAACATTTAACATTAACATTTAACATTAACATTTAACATTAACATTTAACATTAACATTTAACATTAACATTTAACATTAACATTTAACATTTAACATTTAACATTTAACATTTAACATTTAACATTTAACATTTAACATTTAACATTTAACATTTAACATTTAACATTTAACATTTAACATTTAACATTTAACATTTAACATTTAACATTTAACATTTAACATTTAACATTTAACATTTAACATTTAACATTTAACATTTAACATTTAACATTTAACATTTAACATTTAACATTTAACATTTAACATTTAACATTTAACATTTAACATTTAACATTTAACATTTAACATTTAACATTTAACATTTAACATTTAACATTTAACATTTAACATTTAACATTTAACATTTAACATTTAACATTTAACATTTAACATTTAACATTTAACATTTAACATTTAACATTTAACATTTAACATTTAACATTTAACATTTAACATTTAACATTTAACATTTAACATTTAACATTTAACATTTAACATTTAACATTTAACATTTAACATTTAACATTTAACATTTAACATTTAACATTTAACATTTAACATTTAACATTTAACATTTAACATTTAACATTTAACATTTAACATTTAACATTTAACATTTAACATTTAACATTTAACATTTAACATTTAACATTTAACATTTAACATTTAACATTTAACATTTAACATTTAACATTTAACATTTAACATTTAACATTTAACATTTAACATTTAACATTTAACATTTAACATTTAACATTTAACATTTAACATTTAACATTTAACATTTAACATTTAATTTACATTTTAACATTTAACATTTAACATTTAACATTTACCATTTAACATTTAACATTTAACATTTAACATTTAACATTTTAACATTTTACATTTAACATTTAACATTTAACATTCAACATTTAACATTTAACATTTAACATTTAACATTTAACATTTAACATTTACCATTTAACATTTACATTTAACATATAACATTTTACGTTTTACATTTTACATATAACATATTACATGTAACATTTTACATTTAACATTAAACATTCAACATTTTACATATAACATTTTACATTTAACATTAAACATTCAACATTTAACAATTAACATTTAACATTTAATATTGAACATTTAACATTTTACGTATTACATTTTACATTTTACATGTTACCTTTTACATTTAACATTTAACATATTACATTTTTCATTTTACATTTAACATTTTATCTTTTACATATTATATTTTGCATATGTATTACATTTTAAATTTTACATTTATCATTATGCATATCAAAATTTTCATTTTGCATTTAACATATAATATCTTACATATTACATGGTACATTTTACGTGTTACATTTAACATTTTACATTTTACATTTAGAATTTAACAAATTACATTTGAGATTTCACATTTTACATTTTACATTTTACTTCTTACACCTTACATCTTACATTTAACATTTTACATATAACATTTGACATATTACATTTCACATTTTATATTTTACATTTTACATTTTACATTTTACGTTTTACAAATTACATATTACATTTTACATTTTCAATTTTACATCTATCTTTTTCATATTGAAATTTACATTTTGCATTTAACATATAATATCTTACATAGTACATTTTGCATTTTACATGTAATATTTAACATTTTACATATAACATTTTACATTTTACATCTTAGATTTAACATCTTACATTTAACATGTAACATTTAACATTTTACATATAAAATTTTACATTTTACATCTTCGATTTAACATTTTATATTTAACATGTAACATTTAACATTTTACATATGAAATTTTACATTTGACATCTTAGATTTAACATTTTACATTCTACATTTCTTGATTGTCAGCCAACATTAATATTTGTTCCATATTAATTCAGTTTTCAGTAAACATTAATTAAATGTTCATTTTCATTACTTTTTCAATTAAATTCAAAATACAATTTTTATGCAAATTGCATTACATTGTCAGACAACTATCGATAGAATTTACAGCACAATTAGTGGTAATTTCGGTTAAACTCAGATGTTAATCCAGTTTAATTCGAGCTTGGTTTCGATTTTACCGACTAAATATTCAATTGACGATTGATTGAAATTCGACTGAATAAAAATAAAAATAAAAGTAAAGTAAAAGTAAAGTAAAAGTAAAGTAAAAGTAAAGTAAAAGTAAAGTAAAAGTAAAGTAAAAGTAAAGTAAAAGTAAAGTAAAAGTAAAGTAAAAGTAAAGTAAAAGTAAAGTAAAAGTAAAGTAAAAGTAAAGTAAAAGTAAAGTAAAAGTAAAGTAAAAGTAAAGTAAAAGTAAAGTAAAAGTAAAGTAAAAGTAAAGTAAAAGTAAAGTAAAAGTAAAGTAAAAGTAAAGTAAAAAAAAGTAAAGTAAAAGTAAAGTAAAAGTAAAGTAAAAGTAAAGTAAAAGTAAAGTAAAAGTAAAGTAAAAGTAAAAGTAAAAGTAAAGTAAAAGTAAAGTAAAAGTAAAGTAAAAGTAAAGTAAAAGTAAAGTAAAAGTAAAGTAAAAGTAAAGTAAAAGTAAAGTAAAAGTAAAGTAAAAGTAAAGTAAAAGTAAAGTAAAAGTAAAGTAAAAGTAAAGTAAAAGTAAAGTAAAAGTAAAGTAAAAGTAAAGTAAAAGTAAAGTAAAAGTAAAGTAAAAGTAAAGTAAAAGTAAAGTAAAAGTAAAAGTAAAAGTAAAGTAAAAGTAAAGTAAAAGTAAAGTAAAAGTAAAGTAAAAGTAAAGTAAAAGTAAAGTAAAAGTAAAGTAAAAGTAAAGTAAAAGTAAAGTAAAAGTAAAGTAAAAGTAAAGTAAAAGTAAAGTAAAAGTAAAGTAAAAGTAAAAAGTAAAAGTAAAGTAAAAGTAAAGTAAAAGTAAAGTAAAAGTAAAGTAAAAGTAAAGTAAAAGTAAAGTAAAAGTAAAGTAAAAGTAAAGTAAAAGTAAAGTAAAAGTAAAGTAAAAGTAAAGTAAAAGTAAAGTAAAAGTAAAGTAAAAGTAAAGTAAAAGTAAAGTAAAAGTAAAGTAAAAGTAAAGTAAAAGTAAAGTAAAAGTAAAGTAAAAGTAAAGTAAAAGTAAAGTAAAAGTAAAGTAAAAGTAAAGTAAAAGTAAAGTAAAAGTAAAGTAAAAGTAAAGTAAAAGTAAAGTAAAAGTAAAAGTAAAAGTAAAAGTAAAGTAAAAGTAAAGTAAAAGTAAAGTAAAAGTAAAGTAAAAGTAAAGTAAAAGTAAAGTAAAATAAAGTAAAAAAGTAAAAAAGTAAAAGTAAAGTAAAAGTAAAGTAAAAGTAAAAGTAAAAAAAGTAAAGTAAAAGTAAAGTAAAAGTAAAAGTAAAAGTAAAAGTAAAGTAAAAGTAAAGTAAAAGTAAAGTAAAAGTAAAGTAAAAGTAAAGTAAAAGTAAAGTAAAAGTAAAGTAAAAGTAAAGTAAAAGTAAAGTAAAAGTAAAGTAAAAGTAAAGTAAAAGTAAAGTAAAAGTAAAGTAAAAAGTAAAGTAAAAGTAAAGTAAAAGTAAAGTAAAAAGTAAAAAGTAAAAGTAAAGTAAAAGTAAAGTAAAAGTAAAGTAAAAGTAAAGTAAAAGTAAAGTAAAAGTAAAGTAAAAGTAAAGTAAAAGTAAAGTAAAAGTAAAGTAAAAGTAAAGTAAAAGTAAAGTAAAAGTAAAGTAAAAGTAAAGTAAAAAAGTAAAGTAAAAGTAAAGTAAAAGTAAAGTAAAAGTAAAGTAAAAGTAAAGTAAAAGTAAAGTAAAAGTAAAGTAAAAGTAAAGTAAAAGTAAAGTAAAAGTAAAGTAAAAGTAAAGTAAAAGTAAAGTAAAGTAAAATTAAAGTAAAAGTAAAGTAAAAGTAATGTGAAAGTAAATTTAAAAACTCAGCAACCGTTTTGCGCAAGACTACTTTTATATTGAACGTTACGTTATTGATTGATTTCTTAACCTTCTGTTGAAGTCGATCCACGGATTTACTGATTGCTTGTTATATATTAGTAGCCTTAGTAGCCTTGAGTTTTGACTGCATTATTCGCACCAGATACATCAATGCTGTGCGGTTGATAAAGCATTGTACAAGAATACCATCTAGCTAAACAATTAATATCTTTTTAAAATGATGTTCAATCGAAAAGTGATCTTTGACAAAGATGAATCTGGATAAATTTACACACAGATAACAAGCATTTTCTTATGTCATTATACCGAAGAGCAAGAAGGATGAGTATTAAAATTTAGGTTTTATTTAGTTTTATGAACATCGAAGAGGACCGAGCATTATCGATCCTTCATTTCGGGTGGAATTGTTTGATTGGCCCGAATGTGCTTAAAAACTCATTTTAATTTTTATAGAACTCAGATACATTTAAATCATGATAAGCTTATGTTTCATCATACATTGATTTAATACTGTATTGCAATTCTGATTTTATTTTTACAGTTCTGGAAGAACGGTGCAACATTACTAGCGAGTGCTTCGTCGAAGACCGTGCCGATACCGTGGAATGCCGCAACTCGGCGTGTCAGTGCAAGTTCGACTATTCTCCGGACGTGGAACGACAACGATGCGTCAAACCTAGTGGCAAAAGTAGAAAATTAAATTTACAGTAGTAAATTGTAAATCATAACTTAACCGAAATCATTTCACTCACAGGCTCTTCCGATCGTCCGAGTGCACTGAAGGTGATCACTCTATTGCTGACCAGTGCAGCCATATTGATAACGGGATCTGCGCTGCGGGATGCCTACTACGCGTAGTTGCTCCTGTTATTGAACTTCCCGGAGCTTCGAATTCATTCGAATGCAGCATTACCAACAACAGTTACAACAAAAATAATCACAACAACAACAGACTTGCTGGCGATAAGGCCTCGGTTGGGATTTAACTGGCAACGAACAATTCCGCATGCCAAACGGTGAGAGCGAATTGATTACAATCGAGAAAATAGATCACACACGATCAAAGATCACTTACAATATGTAGTATTTACATTGAAAACGACATATCTTAGGGCTTCAGCGAACTATTTAACATAAAACAAAATGTTATCGATTGAAACCGCGTAGATAATATCAAAGCAAATCATCGAACTTGTTATATTCTAATGATTATGAAGAGTAAAGGATCGTTATGATATTATACATAGGAAGTCAATAGGTAAGGCAACAAACGATATTGTAGGGACGATTTACAATTAAAAGCAATAATTAAATAAGATTGAATCCGTTGTCGATTTCTGTTATGATTGACAGTCCTTTTTTTTTTAATTTAAATTCTCAATTTACGCATCGTTTGTGGCGGCTTATCATCAGCTGACTTCAGAACACGAAGCTAAATCTCTCAAAAGTATTCCTCCGAAATCTAGTCTCACTTCAGACTGGAAAGTGAAATCAATTGGTTGTGCATTTGATCGACTCTGAGATCATTTGATTTGTTGTGGAAATGGTTGAATGGTTTATGAGATGTGCGATGATTGCGTTTGTGATCGTAGTGTTGTTTGGTACCAGTTCTTCACTGTTGGTTACATTCGGCAAAAGAGGCAAATCAAGTTCGAACGTACAATTGCAGAACAACACAGGTTGGTTTTATGCACTGCCCAAACTTTGAAAGACGAATTCACACAACACACTCAAATTAACCTTCAATAAAACCAGATGAACCTTGTACGACGGATGAGGATTGCTCAACGCTGCCGAACACGAGCTGCATCCAAACAGATATGGGTAATTCGGAGTGTCGTTGCCAGGATTTGGAACCACCCAGGTTCGGACAATGTATAGTAATACCGAAGGGTAAATAATGGCTTTCTGGCAGGATTCGGACTTTTCTTCAAAAGATTCTTTACCATCATTTACACAGATCTACAGGTTGCATGCGGGGAGGATCAGGATTGCGCCAGACATGGGATCGTAGATAAGAGCATAGAATGCAGGAATTACACCTGTCACTGCAAAGTTGGCTACTTTCCCAATCCGGATATGGATAGTTGTGAGCAATCTGTATCCTTTGGTTTGTTACTTGTTGTTTCATGTTACGAATACGTTTGTTTAAATGGTTTTATGATTTTTAGATGCAATCGCACTTGGAGTGTTAACTAACTGCAACAAATTTCTAATGCTTGTATCGAGCATAACAGTTTTCTACGTAGGAACAGCATTTTGGTGAATGTAGTTAATCTCAACATTGGGAGAAGGTGAACGGTTTTGGAAGAGAACTTCAAAATATCAAATAAATAACGAGAAATTAAAAGCCTGTACTTTCTAAAATCGTAAAATTGAAAAACTGTTTAAGAATACTATTATAGTTGCAAATGGATTGATGAACCGTTGGAATAAATTATTGCGTTTTCAGCTAAAGGCAAACTACAGGACAAGAATATCTGAAGGACAAGAATATCAGAAGGAAGAGTATATCAGAAGGATGCCAGATGGTTATCTGAAATTTCTGGTGTTTTTTTCAAAGTGGCTTTGTATTACATTGTCTTCAAACTAGCATTGGATTACACCGTTCTATCTTACCTTCTTGGAAAATAGCAACAGCGCCGTCTTAACGTCGAAGCTTTGAACTACGAAGCTGTCATCAAAAGATGGCCAACATTCCCATAATCAACTTTGCAGAAGACACCAACGAGTTATTAATTTTATCGTGATAAAAGGTTTTCTCTCTCTCTCTCTCTCTCTGTCCTATAAATAGGACAGCACTTGTACCATAGAGGTTACTCTAAGAACGGATCATATGACATTTCCGTGTCGGCAGGAAATGTTGTGTCTGTTTTAGCACTAGGCGATATACACTGAGAATAATTCCATGGTTGTACCGACCATTAAGTCATGGTCAAGATGACTGTTGCATATAATGGTTACAATAAACATGAAAATGGTCGAATGCACGTTCATGGTATTCTTGACTATGGTCATAATTACAAGGATTATTCCAACATTGGGCCGTATGAATAAAAAGTAGTTAGTATAAATTTTGTAGTATTTATTACTTTTGTAGTAAAACGGTATGAATAAAAGCAGCTTTACTTTACTACAATTTTCGAACTTACTTTTGTGCAAGATGTTTTGGTTATGGTATGAATAAAAGCAATGAATACTACAATTTATTTGTAGTCTGGTCCGTTGCTACAAAATTTTCTGTCAGCGCGTGTTTTGAAATACTTTTATTAAGAATTCCGAAAGATGGCTATGTTTATGAATTCAGACGACCGTCGTCAGAAAATTTATGTGAATAGGCGTAGCACAAATAGTGACAACTACAGAAGTTTGTATCGGTTTACAGAAGATAACGTTGAATGGCGGACCGACCATTTCTTGGTTGATAATAATGAGACTCGAGGAGGTGCTATAAACTGTGACCGGAAAATGCGAACATTTCTTCGCTACATTGGTGATCCTGGATTTCAGGTATTAACAATAGAAGCAATGCTTGTTTCGCATAGTGCTTCATCCAATTGTATTTGATCAATCCTGCTATTTCAGGTTAGCGTAGGAGAGGTAATCGGAATCCATCAAACCACGGCTTGTAAAACTATATGGGATATGTGCCAAAAAGTTGCCGCTAAAGCAGATGATTGGATTCAATTCCCTAACACAGCGGAAGCTTTGAAACAAGCAGAGATGTTATGGTCCCAAAATCATTCGTTTCCCCATGCAATTGGTGCTATTGATTGTACCCATGTGCTAATTATCAAACCCCAAGAACATGGAGATGAGTTCATCAACAGGAAAGGACTGGCTTCCTTTAATGTTCAGGCTACATGTAATGAGAAGGAGTTATTTACCTAACGTTTGCATTAAAAAATGGACTTTTTCGGATGCTGATAAAAAAAACGCTAAGAAAGATAATTCCTTTTGAAAAATTTCCCATGAAAGGTATTTATTTAAGCTTATTTACAAAAAAAAATTCTACGCGCTTGCGAGCGGCCTTCCGGCAGTTAACCGGAACATTCGCCATGGCGGACGAAAACATGCGTGTAGGCATGTTTTTGAGTTCTTTCTTCGTTTTATTTATCAATTCCTCCTCAGTTTTCGCGACAAAATTGTTGGAGTAGATCTTACGCTTCAGGTTGGCCCAGAAATTCTCGATGAGACGCAGCTGGGGGACGTTGGGCGGGTTCGCCGACTTGGGTACTACATCGATATTCAGCCGCTCCATCTCCTCCAACGATCGCTTCGAATAGTGGGCCGACGCCAGATCCGGCCAGAACACCGCGTCTTCGCCCTTATGGTATTTCTTGATGAACGACGCAACTTCCGGCAGGCATTTTGTACTATAAATTTCTCCGTTCACGGCCAGTCTGGAGCGAAAGAAGAGCGGCTTTGACATGCCCTTCTCACTGATTGTCAGCCACAGCAGCATCTTCTTGGGGAATTTGGTGTGTGAAATGAACTTCACCTCGTAGCTCACTTCCTTGCCCTGCCAGTCGTTGCCATCCAGGGTGAGATAGGTCTTGTAGTATACAGAGTTTGTGTGAAGGAAATGTTAAGATGCTTTGTAGGATTTTAAGAGTAATAATTAACCTTTCGATTTGATAAAATGATTATTCGATTTGAGTATAATCAACTTAGCGTGAAAAGAAATAAAACGTGTAGTATGCTTTGCGAAATTCTCTTCACTTCGTAAGAATAAACAAAACCAACGCAACGCATTGACATGGGATGGCGTTGGCTATAAAAACCAGCTAGCTGTGCTGATTCAGTTCATTCTTGTAACGAACTTTGACAGCAACGGACCAGTAGCAGCAGCAACAGTGAAGCAACATTATCGAAGCTGAAAACTTCGGTCAGGTCACGACAATGGCGCAGTCGGTAAGAAAATTTTCGTTTTTTTAACAACGCTTCTCACATGTGAGTGCAGAAGGATATACGAATATACCAGAGAAAACAATTCTCCGATGGAAGGATGGAGAAGTGATATTTACTTCGGTAGGCTCCCTGACGGATATGGGCAGTGGAGTAGGCCAAATATATATATAAAACAGAATCCCTCCGACGGAAGGGCGGAGGAGATAATAAGAACCCTCGGTAAGGCTCCCTGACGGAAATGGGCAGTGGAGTAGGCCGAAGTAGGCAAAACAGAACCTGTCTGACAGAATGACGGAGGAAAACGAAGTAATAGGCAGTGGAGTTGGTCGATGGTGATTCAAGAATGGAATTCATCGACATAATAACTGCCCTTATAATAAGACCACAAGGGATGGAGTTGAAATCAAAATGTCATCACTTTGCCAGCAAATTGGTTGAAAAGTGAATGAAATTATTGAAATGAATGGCTTTTCAAGTTGTTTTTAAAGTTGATTTGAAGAATGAGCAAAAACTTAATCATAAATGATTGTGTTCTCTGTTGAATTTTGCTTTGCCATGAAAAGATGGCCTTCTTGTTCTACGATAGTTTTCAATCAGAGCTTGAAAGCTTCAACTGTATTAGCTGTCAGTGACGGTTGTCAATTTCGATTGTTAACTTTGACGCCAAATGCTTATTTTTTTCTATGCTGACATTATCAGACATGTGACAACTGGCCTGTTATGACTGTTACAATCGTTACAGTGACCGTACTGTATCCTGGGCTTACGTCAATGTTTATGTATGTATTTAAATTCAAACAATATTGATATTGATGTTCTGGGTAATATTACTTGTTTTGTCAAAAAACCTGTGTAATTGATATCAAAATTAAAGTTTGGACGAACAGTTTGGACATCATTTTAAGTCAGAACGATTTTATGTGTAAAGTTGTTAGTAATACAGATTTAGAGAACGAGTGCGGTTTGGTATGGTATTGTTAAGAAGCCTATAATTTTCCGATCCGTGTTGAACTATTTAAATTTGTTGAAAATTTAAAAATGAAACCATTGCATCTTCACGACGCTCTTTTAATGTCTCGATGTATATAAAGCGTGTTACACTTAGTATTTCCCGGCATAAAATGAGACACTTTTACGTCAAAAAAGTACATAAAAAAAAAGTAGTTTACATTCGTTTTTGCGAATTTCAGATACTTTGTGATCCTTCCACCTGACCACGTTAGATTATCAACAAGACAGGTTATAGTGACGGTATTGAATCACGTGCTAACGTCAATGTTTACGTATATATTTAAATTCAAACATATCGAATGATGATGCTTCTGATAGTATCGCTTGAGATCAAAGTAAAAATTAACGCTATGATACAAACAAGTTGCAAGTCATTTTGACTACAAACGATATTATACATTAAAGTAATAAGCAAGGAAGATTTAGAAAAGGAGTTTAATATGTTTAATATGGTGAAGATAAGAAGCCTGTGCATGCTCAGATCCGTGTTGAACCAAGCTAATTTATTGAAAATTTCTATAAAGCTTTGGCAATGTTGCAAGTTATGATTTTGAGTTTGATTATTATGTTGAATAATGGTGTTGTGAAAAGAATGTTGATGTTTAAATAGGGCAATAGTAAAATTGATTGCAATGTGGGGATTTCTGGCCACCATGAAGCGATCAGCAGTATGTTTTGGCATGTTTTTTGGAAATTAAGATTTTTTATTATGTTAAAATCATAGTCTAATATGCTTTGGTAATAATTGACAAAACGGGGTTTCCGATTGTATAAAAAAGGGAAAGAAATTAGGTGCTGGCGATAAGCTTTCATGTTGAAATGGTGACATTCGAGTTGATAAGTCTGTAAAATCAAAGATTATATCTGTAGTTTTCATTACGTGAAAATGTTGAAGTTAAACAAAAATATCCCACTATTTTAATTTTTTTTAAATATTAGATTGCAGATAGACTTGTAGTATACAGAGTTTGTGTGAAGGAAATGTTAAGATGTTTTGTAGGATTTGGTAGGAGTAATAAATTAACCTTTTGATTTGATAAAATGATAATTCGATTTGAGTATAATCAACTGCGCGGCAAAGAAAATAAAACTTTTAGTATGCTTTGCGAAATTATCTTCACTGCGTAAAGAATAATGAAAACCAACGCAACGCATTGACATGGAATGGCGTTGGCTATAATAACCAGCTAGCTGTGCTGATTCAGTTCATTCTTGTAACGAACTTTGACAGCAACGGACCAGTAGCAGCAGCAACAGTGAAGCAACATTTATCGAAGCTGAAAACTTCGGTCAGGTCACGAGTTGCCAACGAATTCAAGGACCTCGAAAACACTCCATGAAGTGGGAAGAAGGTTGTCGAAATAAACGTGGCTTTTGTTTTACATAAATTACATACCGGCGAGGTACAATTTCCGCGCGCACTCTGATTATGATGACTGGCGCTCGTAAGGTAGTTCGGTTGTGTAAGTATACAAATACATTTTTAGGTCGTTGTGACGAGCCCACTGCCGGAGAAGAACTAGCGGCTGTCTTTGAGCTCCACGGATAGTTTTTATGTTATTTTATGGGTTCGAAATCCAAATTAACGTGTATTTTGTTACTAGAAAATGAGAAGAAAGATTAGTAATTTACATTTAATTCCAACTACCTTTATTGCTTATCTTGACAGATACGCGTATTTCGTCAACAATGTGCAGACTTCTTCAGTGTCGTGTACTAATACTCGACTCGAGTACTCGACAGTCGAGTATTAGTACACGACACTGAAGAAGTCTGCACATTGTAGACGAAATACGCGTATCTGTCAAGATAAGCAATAAAGATAGTTGGAATTAAATGTAAATCTTTCTAATTTCTAATCTTTCTTCTCATTTTCTAGTAACAGGTGTAAGATACGGGGACAAATCGAGTGGACTTGGGATACCTCTGAGGAAAATAGACGCTTCGGATAGCAAGTGATTTCTCCGGTGGCTTGCAATAGACTGACTAACGTATATTTTGGTTAGTGTATAATATATAAAGCTAGTAAAGTTCATTTGGTAAATTATCTTACACAGGTATTCCACTAAAAAGCTCACACTCTCCAGGATTCGTGTAGTTTTTTATTTTATACGAAACTAAATAATAAGATTTCGAAAACGTTATTTTCATCTCCTCCAGGCTTACGGTAGGAACCAAATACCATGGTAATCGTCAGTTTTAAGATTGATTTCCGATGTAACCTGCGATTGTTTATTGGGACACACCTAATCACCGGGATCGTCTTTACAAAAGCACGTATTTAGCTTCCTGAAAAAGAACTCCTTATAATCAATAGGATTTTTATAATAGAGAAAAGCATTTCGTCAAAATGCTATGGAATCCCCTTTGTCAGAAATAGCAATATTTCAATGTTACTTTTTCACCGGATCAATGTGGATTTGATTAAATTGGTAAGTATTATCACGTAGTCTTCGTAGGTTTGGATTGGATTTGGATTGGATTTGGATTGGATTTGGATTGGATTTGGATTGGATTTGGATTGGATTTGGATTGGATTTGGATTGGATTTGGATTGGATTTGGATTGGATTTGGATTGGATTTGGATTGGATTTGGATTGGATTTGGATTGGATTTGGATTGGATTTGGATTGGATTTGGATTGGATTTGGATTGGATTTGGATTGATTTGGATTGGATTTGGATTGGATTTGGATTGGATTTGGATTGGATTTGGATTGGATTTGGATTGGATTTGGATTGGATTTGGATTGGATTTGGATTGGATTTGGATTGGATTTGGATTGGATTTGGATTGGATTTGGATTGGATTTGGATTGGATTTGGATTGGATTTGGATTGGATTTGGATTGGATTTGGATTGGATTTGGATTGGATTTGGATTGGATTTGGATTGGATTTGGATTGGATTTGGATTGGATTTGGATTGATTTGGATTGGATTTGGATTGGATTTGGATTGGATTTGGATTGGATTTGGATTGGATTTGGATTGGATTTGCATTGGATTTGGATTGGATTTGGATTGGATTTGGATTGGATTTGGATTTGGATTGGATTTGGATTGGATTTGGATTGGATTTGGATTGACTTTCGATGAAAAGATTCTTAAATTCATAAACACGTTTGTGTGAGTTTATTTCGTCAGATAGGCTACTTGGAAAGAAATACTATCTGGTTTCGTGAAAATACGCGGTAAACCGGTGCTTCGAAGAATAAAAGGCGTCCACGGTAAAATTGTATCACGGAATTAAGTTCCAGGTTTCACTTACGACAGCTTCTATTTCTGTTGCAAACTTTCTTCCACCTTTGTGAACAACTCGTGCCAGAATGCTCCACAAGTTTTCGATGGGATTTAGGTCCGGACTAGTCAGTTCAGAATCTCGATGCCTCGATCCGAAAACTGTTGAACACTAAATTATTCTGCTGGAACACGAAGTTTTCTTATATGATTTCTCCGGAAAGGGAACCAATACGGCGCCCAGCACCCCTATAAAATTTTCCAATTCCTTCCTGCCAAAAATGGGGAAGAGAGGGTTTTCCATGCCTCGAAACAGCGGCACAAACAATAAGTGTCCCACCTCCAAAATTTAGGCTGCGGATTCTTCCTCAAATTGTGCAAAAAAATTGCGCAATCGCCAGGGCAGTCTAAGAGTAGATCGAGGTAGGCTTTGCGTATGGACGGACGTCAAGTTTGATTTCTCGGTGGCATTCTTTTTAAGCTCTTCTGAAATATGAAAAACGATAGTTTTTAGTGAAGAATTTCAGTTCTCTTGTTACTAAGTGTAAATTGATGTGTTGTGAGACGATCCGTTGCTGTTTTGTCTGAAAATTGTTTGCTATTTTGCACGGCTGTGTACGAGTTGGTTTTCAAGCTTCTGGAAGTGTCTGGTGGAAAAAGGATTAATTTACTGGCGTGAAAGTAGAATGAGCCAGATCAGTGTGATTTTGAAAAGTGCATTAACCTTTTAGATGAATCCGAGTTACATTAGTGTTTGTGACTACTACCTGCAAGAGTAACAATGTTGCATCCCCGATGATGATCCATTGCTTCACGCATCGATCAGCTAAGTATTTTTCAGTATACACCTATTTACCTATATATCTTACTGTTTTGTTACTGTCTAATTTGAACTCCATAATAAGAAGTGTTAGAAAATGAATTTAAAAAAAAACAAACACCCAACTTTTCCTCATTTTAAAAATTTTCCATTCCATTTTATTTTATTTTACTATCTTTTTGGGTCCTAAGAAGTTTCCCTGTTTCTGTTTTTCAACATGTCTATCAAACCAAAATTAAAAAGTTATGCTTATTGGCAATCAGCTGCAAATGATGTAAGCATGCGTGTGAGTGGTCTCAGAAATTACGGAAATTTGCCTTGTTGTGGTGAGGTGTTTGAAAATGTTGGAGTTTGTATCTGAAGGTGTTTTCTCTCCTGTTAAAATAGTTATAAAATGTTTTTGAATGATTTGAAAAAAGCTGCATCAACGTACTTCCTAATATAAACCAATTAGCTACAGATTTCTAATGAATATGGATATAGGTTTTATTTATTTATTATTTAAGTTAATGTTAAATCACCTTTATCTTCCCATTTTTCCGATTTGCCTCAGCGTGGTGGGCAATAGATGTTTTCATGCTTATCTACTCTGAATCCTGGTTGGAAAGTTATTACTTCCTCAATAGCTTTTCATAAGCAATCGAACTAAGTGTAATGAAGTAAGTCTCATACCAGCTTCCAGCGTGCAATCTACAGATTATTTAATTACTAACGCAACGCATTGCAACGCAAATCTGATTACCTATCATATATCTTTATTAAGAAACACAACAAATTGTATTTTGTTTGTAATTGTAAAATATTGTAAAAATATTGTAATTAATGTGGCTATATTCCTCATCGTTCCCTAAAAACTATTTTTAGAGGCCATCCTTAAACAATAATTTAGAAAACTCTGAAATTAATTCCTTCCATACAGTCACTATGTTCATTCCAAGTACCATGTTTGTCCAAAATCAGTTGAAGAAAGTGCTTAAAAAGCGATTTTAATTATAAACAAGTTACTGCTATTCATTGTGTTGGAAGCTTTGTGTCGAACTCACACCATGAATCTCTCCTATCTTTAAATGTTTGTGACTTCCTGAACCAGCTAGAATTTGTGAAAATTCTTCATGATTCACAATTTCGATCGATCAAATGTTCTATTATTCGTACAGAGCAAATTTCCAAAATATAGAAAAGAAAAACAAATTGACAATGTTGTTTCTGCAGTCCGAGAAATCTGTTAAGTTCTCTTTCAACACCCGTACTTAGATATTTTTCTCATATCAGAGAGCCAGTAATGGCGCTATAACCAAAAGCCGTACAGGGCTAGGACCAGGGATAAGGTGCGACTCAAATCTCTTTGAGTGCAGCACGCGCTGCTACGAGACAGCACATTAAATTTCAAAGAGACGTGAAAGTGCAGTCTGTAATCCCGTGCATCCTTGTTTTGCCGTGCGCTCAAAGCCACACATCTCATTTCGAATTTGCTCTCGTCTCTTTTGGCATTACCGATTGCACTCTACCTTGTCGTCTCTGTGCAAACACAAGTACGGAAAACAGACACGCCGGCACTCTAGATTGGACCTGCACAAATTTGTGTTTACTTCACATGTTTTCATAATGTTTTGTTTGTTTTGACTTCACATGTTTTCATAATGTTTTGTGTAATAAACTACAGGGCCCAATTATGTACGTAGAATCCAGCATTTTATTAGACAACTGACAAATCGATAATTTCATGTTCCATCCACGAGTAACAATGGAAATGATCATCCATGAGTAATGTACAAAAACTTTTTGAAGTGCTTAAAAGTATTACGTTATTTTTTTGTGAATTAAGATTTTAAAAAAAATCCCCCCTCTATGAACCACTATAATGCCTTTTTGTAACTAAAATAAAAAAAAAAAAAAAAAACAATTTGATACCATTATCTAAAGGACGAAGCCATAAGCACAGTGTATTACTCTTTATCTCTGAAATAGAAGTACATGTGAGGCTTTCTGTCTCTCGTGCTGCAACGAAATCTCTCGCACGTTCGTTTTGTGCGCTCTTCCATAACAGGAGACGCACACTAGAAATTGGGTGAAGCACTTGTCTATTTTGTACTGCTCTGAGTATTTCAACAATCTCTGGCTAGTACTAAAGTTAATGCTAAAGTCTCAATCGTTTGGAGAAAAAATGGAGCATCACTTGACCTTCTTAGACTCGATGCTCCCAACGACCATATAAATAATTTTTTTTCTGTACACCAAACAGGGCATTCTGTTTAACTATTTTCTCCCACTATTCATTTCCCTTTTCCTTTGATATCTACTGAAAGCTACGTGGGTTCCCCGTGTCTTCTTAAGGTAGATACCAAATCCTCCTTGAGTGGCCTGGTCAGTCACCGGACATTAACATCATTGAACAATTGTGGTCAACATTAGAAGCAAGAGCCCTTTGAAAGGAATTAGAGAAAACTTTGATCGACGAGTGGTATAAAATACCACTGGGCGTTATTCAAACCCTCTACAGCTCCATCCTCAGGCGGATTGAAGCTGTCCTGGAAGCGGATGGAGGACCAACTCGCTACTAATAAAATCCACTCTTCCCTATACTCAATCAAATTTTTAATTGTTTATCCTAACCAAACTTATATCAATTGATCCTCAGAGGTACTAGGAATCAGGATCAGGCTAGCCAGTGAATTTTATAGTCCAACTTTTGTGGTAAAATCGTAACTGATCATTACTACAGGTTCCCCAAAAATGTTCCGGGAGTGGTTAATGTCAATGGCTTTCTCAAGTCTATAAAAATCATAATTATGAAAAATCATGAAGATAGAGCTGCTGCACGACTTGTTTGGGAGTAAAATCGTAAATGGCCTCTACTACAGGTTTCCCTGGGGACGTTCCGGTGGTTCCGAGAGTGGTCAATGTATCCAATGGCCTTCTGAAGTTTATCAATATTATATTTATGAAAAATCATGAAGATAGAGCTGCCGCACGGCATGTTTTGGAGTAAAATCGAAAATGGCCGCTACTGCAGGTTTCCCCGGGGACATTCCGGTGGTTCCGAGAGCGGCAAATATTTCCAATGGCCTTCTGAAGTTTATCAATATCATATTTATGAAAAATCATGAAGATAGAGCTGCCGCACGGCATATTTGGGATAAATGCCTAACTGGTCCCTACTACAGGTTCCGGTGGTTCTGGGAGTGGCCAATATGGTCAAGGATCCACTTTGAGTTTATAATGGCGACAGAATCGCCAGCACACCAGTGGACAAATGTGATCTCCTTTCTGAGCACTTCAAAAGTGCATTCAATGACACCATGCCAAGATTAGAGCAAGTCAGCGAAGCACTCAGAGATACTCCCAGAGATGCGTTCGACTTCAATATTCCTGCGATTACATCAGACCTCGTTGAATCCGCAATCCAGAAGCTGAAACTTTCAAACGTGGCTGGCCCTGACGGAATTCCTTCATGTGTACTAAAGAGTTGCTCTGCAGTGCTTACGATTCCTCTTTTGAAGCTGTTTAATATCTCGTTACGCCAGGGAAAATATCCAACACGTTGGAAATCTTCGTTCATGTTCCCGATTTTCAAGAAAGGAGATACACAAAATGTCGAAAATTATCGAGGAATCACATCACTCTGTGCCTGCTCAAAAGTCTTCGAGATTATCGTCAACGACTTGTTGTTTGCTAGTTGCAGACACTACATCTCTCCTGAACAACATGGATTTCACCCCAGAAGATCGATCTCAACCAATCTCGCACCTTTCGTTTCCTCGTGTCTCCGGAATATGGAAGCTGGATCTCAGGTCGACGTTGTTTACACGGATCTCAAGGCTGCTTTTGACCGGGTCGACCATGCTATACTTTTGGCAAACTTAGACAAACTTGGCGTGTCAAATAGCTCAGTTTGTTGGTTTAAATCGTACCTAACGGACAGGGTACTCTGTGTGAAGATCGGCTCAGCTCAATCGAACTACTTTGCGAATATGTCGGGCGTACCTCAAGGCAGCAACTTGGGACCACTGCTGTTCTCCATTTTCATCAACGAGGTTGGACTGATACTTCCACCTAACTGCAGGTCGTTCTATGCTGACGATGTGAAAATTTATGTGGTTGTGCGATGCTTCGCTGATTGCTTACGACTACAGCACTTGGTCAATAGCTTTGAAGAGTGGTGTTCCAGGAATTTCCTGACACTGAGTGTTAACAAAGGCTTCAATATCATATCCATCGAAAATTGAACCCAATTGCATTTGATTACAAAATAAACAACCAGCCTCTGCTAAAAGTTGATACTGTTCGTGACCTTGGAGTCACGCTTGACTCTGGTTTGACATTTAGACAACACTACACAGATATGATTACCAAAGCCAACAGACAGCTCGGTTTCATGTTTAAGATCTCCGACGAGTTTCGTGATCCCACCTGCCTGAAAGCACTGTTCTGCTCTCTCGTGCGTTCTGTCCTGGAATTTGGAGCTTTGGTGTGGTGCCCCTATCAAATAATCTGGATTGCGAGGATTGAAGCTGTTCAAAGAAAATTTGTTCGTCATCTGCCGTGGAATGATCCTGTCAACCTTCCATCGTACCAGGATCGTTGCTCACTCTAGGGTATTGAAACGTTGGAACATAGGCGTACAGTCATGCAAGCAGTCTTCGCGGCAAAAGTGTTGCTAGGAGAAATCGACTTTCCAGGAATTCTGGCAGAACTATCTATCTACGCTCCTGAACGAGTTCTGCAAACAAGAAATTTTCTGCAGCTCGGAACCCGTGCTGCAAACTACGGCCAACACGATCCAAGTCGATTCATGTCATCGCGCTTCAATGAACTCTACGCTCTGTTTGATTTCAACTGTTCCGTTGAGACCTTCCGTCGCCGGATTCAGCGTAGTTGGATGGAAAGGATGAAAAAATTTTATTACTTTCTTTTTATTTCTATTATTTTTGATTAATTAAGTTAATTATGGTGAAGAGGGGGGTTTCCACCCCTTTTTCCCCCACAACACTCAAAAAAATTTTTAAAAGTATAATATAAAAAAAAAAAAAAAAAAAAAATAAAAATTTTTATGAAAAAAAACCAAAAAGAAATGGCTGTCACATGGCATGTTTTGAGTTAAGGAGTGTATCAAAGATAAGCTATCCACAAACTTTCTTTCAAATTATGTTGAAAACCGATATTTTATTCATACAAAAAATTGATCCTTTGTTGTACGAGGTTAATCTTGAACATAATGAAGACCGGATGAAATTTAAGTTATTCCTTCACGGATTTTCGAACTTTGGATCGAATGCTCTTCATCAAGTTCCGGCAAGTGTTGCATCGCATTTTTTGGACGCTTGAGCCCAAATTTTTTTGAACTCCTGCATGTTCCCAGCTGCCTTACCAGTCTTCTTGAAGACCCTCTTCACGATTGCCCAATAACGTTCGATGGGTCGAATTTGAGGTCAATTTGGTGGATTGATATTTTTCTCAACGAAATCTATACCCTTTTCCGCAAGCCAATTGAGAGTGGTTTTGGCATAGTAAGCCGACGCTAAATCCGGCCAAAACAGTGGAGGTGTACTATGCTTCTTATATAAAGGCAACAATCTCTTCTGGAGACACTCAGATCGATAGATTTCCGCATTTATAGTTCCGGTAGTGTAAAAAATGGTTGACTTCAAACCACAGGAACATAATGCTTGCCATACCAGTACCTTTCGACCGAATTTCTCCACTTGAATCGACCTGTCCGCATCGCTCACATCCTCCCCAACGACGGCAGTAAAGTATTGTGGACCTGGAAGGGTTTTTGAGTCCTCCTTTACATAGGTCTCATCGTCCATCAAAACGCATGCATCCGGACGCTGCAAAAGACGCGAATACAATTTCCGGGCCCTTGTTGCTGCTCGCTTCTTCTGTTTTGCACTTTGTTTTGAGATTTTCTTCTTCAGGTGGTTTCGCCTCTTGATAAGCTGGATCATTCCGACACTCGTTCCTGCTTTTTTGGCCAAATCACGTATTGACATTGATTTGTTCTTCATGATTAAAGATACCACTTTCTGCTCCAGTTTCGGGTTGGAAGAACCGGGTTTTCTGCCTCTTCCTGGTAGCTCATCCAAAGAATAGTGTTCCCCAAACTTATTAATGATGGTTTTAACACTCGCATGATGAATTCCAAACCGCTTCGCCAATTTTCGCATAGTAATACCCTTCTCACTTAGCCATGTGTCCAGAACCTTAATTTTCACTTCCTTTTCAATACGCGACATTTTGAAAACGCAGAATTTGAACCGCACAAACAAGTAAACAAAAGAAAGCTGACAGTCAAACGCACAGCATGCAGTGTTCAGAGCATAAACAACCATCACAAATACATGCGTACAACGCAAATGTATGTGGATAGCTTATATTCGATACACTCCTTAAATAAAGAGTTAACCACATCGAGGACCCTTCATCAGAACCCGTTTCACGGAAATGGCCATATCTCGGTCAATTTTAGGCCAATTCCTTTAATTAACATTTCATTCGCTTTGAAAAAGTTTTTTCTTTACGTGTGTTTAGTGGAAAAAAAATTTGATTACGCATCTTGAACAAATTCAACATGTGAGATAGCCTCTCCGGAAACCCGGAACAACTCCGCTGTCCGGGAGCCATGGCCAAATATGTTACCGAGATATAAAAATAGATTAATTTCCTTTCATGGCGAAATCTTTTTTTTTTCTCTCGCTTTGGCGCAGACTTGTCAGTCCATATCAGCCAAGTTTTGTTTTTGCATTTTGACAGATTTGATTGTCATGTGAATTTTCGGACGTTAAAATAAATTTGAAAGTTCGCTTGTTTCAGTAACGGGATTTTATGGTGTTTGAAGTCAAGTCAAGTCAAGTGTGTGTTACGATTATTTTTAATATTATTTTTTTTTGTCTTTAGCGCGCGTTTATATTTTTCAAACATTAACCCTTATCTCTTTTATAAATTTGGCAATCTGTTTAATTTGATCAATCTTATTTTCAGCAAGGATGGGAAGAATGTCGGTGTATTGAATTAATATAGGATATTTCTGTCTTATAGTTTGAAATTTGGTGCAAAAGTGCAAGATGTGCGACAGGTTTTCAGTGACATCACATGCCTCACATTTATCAGAATTGATCAATCTCCAGCTGTATAGTCTGTCTTTAGTAGCAGTATGTCCTGTTCTTATTCTGGATAGTATGATCGTAAGGTCAGTAGGCAGATTCATGTCGTTATACCATGGAGTCGATAGTGCATTTGGCTGTATATGAAAGTGATATGTTCCTTTATCTTGTGAGATATGTTTGTATTCCTCATTCCATAAACAGTAAGTTTCTTTTCTCATACTTAAATCCAAGTCTCCTTTCGTTAAATTTAGATTTTCTATTTGTGTTCTATATGTACCTAGTTTTGCTGCTAAATCAGCTCTATCATTTCCTAAAATCCCGATGTGCCCCGGGATCCACTGGATTGTAATTTTTTCTTGTAGTGTACTGGTTTTATGAAATATTTCTAACAACAGATAGTTCTCTTTTGAAATTGCGTTTTTAAGTGATTCTGTAGCACTTTTTGAGTCAGTGAATATGACTACTGTTTTGATGTCATTTTTAATAATGTAATCTATTGCTTTCAGTATTGCTATTAATTCTGCATTCATGATAGAAAACTGACTTTTTAACCTCCCGCTATACGATGTTTTTTCAATGCTATCGTAAAATCCATATCCCGTCTTTTCGTTCAACTTAGAACCATCGGTATATATATGGTAGTAATTAGAATATTGGGTTTTTATCATTTCTAAAACCATTTGTTTCTGAGTGCTGGTAGGAAGTGTTTTTTTCGTTAGGTTTTTAATATCTGACCTTATTATTAATTTAGTCGTATATCTGAACGTAGTGGCTTTGGCTAATTGTAATAAATGGAAATTATTTATATTTGCGGTCTTTTCCAAGAACGAACAATGTTTGGGTAAATCATTAGAAAGGATGAATTTATAAAGAAATGGTACTATTGGACTGTTTTCATAGTAAATATTTTTTGTTATTTCCTTAAAGGCTAAACATTCTGCTCTATATTTTAGGGGTAATTCGCCTGTTTCTGCCATAATAACGTGATTAGGTGTGGATCTTAAATACCTCATAGCTGTTCTTATATAAAGATTGTGTACTGTTTCTAGTTTGGAGAAAGTAGTTTTAGAGGTGCCTGCTGAAATAGTCAGTCCATAGTCTAAATGTGGTTGTACGATTGCCTTTGCTATTCTTAAAGCGGTTTCAGGGTGCGCTCCATTTTTTCGTTTTGCAATCATTTTGAGTATATTATTTTTGCGTTTAGCTTTTATCGCGGTTAACTCAACATGTTTATTAAATTTAAGGTTATGATCTATGTATACTCCTAAAAATTTATGAAACGGTTTTATTTCTGTACAAAAGTTCTGAACAAATACATTAGTGCTGGGATGAAATTTGTGAGTAAAAACAACTGTGGCACATTTGTCTGGATTGATTACCATATCTAAGTTATTGAAATACGAGACTGTTTGAACTAAAAAGTTATTCATTATTTCAGTAGCTTGTGTTAGTGTTTTTGCTATAACTATTGCTGTGAAGTCGTCTGCAAATTGAAAAAAAATTCTATCTGTTTTTGAGAGGTTATGTAGTCCTATTGTATATATGTTGAAAAGGATAGGAGATAATGGGCATCCTTGAGGTAAGCCTTTATTAGAGGATCTTGTTATCTGTTTTCCATTCGCAATTTCCAATGTAATTTTTCGTTTTTTTAAGTATTGATAAATCCAGTTGGTTATTAAGGAAGGTACTCGAATGTTATCTAAGATTTTAAGTAACTTTTCAATATTAACATTATCGAATGCTTTAGATAAGTCTAAAAAAGTTGCAATTACCACTTCTCCATCTCGTTTAGCTTGAGTGATATGTGATATCATTGCATTAACACAGTTGATTGCAGATGTTTTGCGTTTGAATCCGAAAGAATAAGCAGGCAAAAGACGCTGGTTTTCCAAAAAATCTGTTAAATGTTTTTTTACTATAAAATTAATAAGTTTTAATAATACACAAAGCATGGCTATTGGTCTGTATGAGTTAGGATTCATTGGATTTTTAGTTGGTTTAAGAATCGGTTCTATTTTTATTACCCTCCAATCATCAGGAATTATACCGGTACATAAAACTTCGTTCAAAATATCTATTATTTTGCATAATATTTTGGGATTTAAATGTTTAAGCATGTAAAAAGAAAGCCCATCTATTCCTGGTGTAGACCAATCTTTTTTTGAATGAATGATCTGTGTAATTTCGTCTAAATGTATAGTTATTTTGTCGCTATTTGTTTTCAATTGATAATTTATGTGCTTCTCTATTTCAGGAAAATTGATGTCTATAAATTCTGAAGCAATTTTTTCATCATTTATTATGTGTAGATTGTTTTTAGAAGGCTTTCCTCCACTGATTCTTTTTACCGTATTCCACAACTCTTTGCAGTTCATATTTGGGGTTATTGTGTCAATCAGTTTATTCCAGTTTTGCCTGGATGACTTCCTTATCATTTTTTTTAATTTAGCTTTTGCTTTCTTGAAAAGTATAAGATTTTCATGAGTTTGGTTTCTAAAATATTGAACTAAGAAGTTATTTTTGATTTTTAATTGTTCATCAATTTCTTCGCTCCACCATGATTTAGGAATGTTATTATTTGACCTTAGAAATTTAGAGTTTTCTATTGTTCCTCTAATGATTGGTAAAATATCAAATTTATCTTGGATTGTTTCTACTTCAATTTGATTTAGCTTTTCTATTGCTCTTTTTTTATTAATATATTCTTTGATATGGTCATATTTTTTTGCTGAATTTTGTATCTCAAGTATAATTACTCTGTGATTGCTGGATAAATCGTCGAAAAGAATTTTCCATTCTATTTTGTGTGCTATTGTTGAAGATGCAAAAGTCAAATCTATTGTAGAAGATGTAGATCCTGGTGGTTTTATTAATGTTGGTGATCCGTCATTTAAAATAACAAAATTTGTGTGCTCTAATAATTTTTCTACTAGTTCCCCCCTAGGGCAGTTATTCTGTTTTGGGTTCCACAGTTGGTTATGCGCATTGAAATCGCCTGCCAATATCATAGGTAAGTTACTTTTTTCTATTATTTCGATAATTTTTTTCAAAGGTTCTTTGATATCTTGATTTCTAATTGGAAGCGGTGGAATGTATATTGAAACGATCAACAAGTTTTGCATAGTGTTTAATGTTTTAATAGCTATTACTTCCAAAGGGAACAGATTGGGTAATGTAAATTGTTCATAGGTTATTTCAGTTTTTATGAGTATACCTACTCCTCCGTAGCCATTTATTCTAAGATTTTTGAGAAAATTGTAACCTTTAAATTTAAATTCTTCGTTTGGTTTTATCCAAATTTCCTGAAGTAGAGCAATATGTATACTATTTGAAGAAAGGAAGTTATTTAGCGTTTTCCGTGTATCGAATGGTCTGATACTAGTAATATTGTGTTGCATGATTTTTAAGTTTGTGTACTTATCCATGATGTACCAGGTAGGTTAAGAGTTTCCGTCATGACTTCCGGATCAATTATGGATTTAATTTGATCGCTAATTTTTATTAATAATATGTCAGTATCAAATGGATCTTTGCTGTTTTTGGGTTTCTCTGCATGTTTGATTATTGTTTGTTGAATGGTTGAAATTTTGTTGAAGATTGCTGTCAAGTCGAATTGTTTTATTAATTGATCTTTTACTTGCTGAAATATTTTCTGTGTGTGTGTTACGTCTGGGTATGTATTTGTTTTATCGGCAGTTGTGGTATTAGTTTTTGTCTTATTGTTATTACTGTTCTTAGAGTCATCCGATAGCAGAGGAGGAAAATCTGTCAATGAATTTAGTCTGTTCTGAATCTGGTTCGGTCTTGGGAATTTATTGGCAGCTTCTGTGAATGTTAGTTTTTCATGAGCCATAACGTAGCGTATTTTGTCCTGCCGAATCCTTTCAGGGCAATTTTTATCTGTAACCTTGTGTGCTTGTGTGCAATGTATACATTGTGTAGTGTTTGTACAATTCTGACTTTCATGTTCTAATCCACAGTTTTCACACCTAGGGTTCTTGCTTTTACATGCCATTTTGCGGTGGCCGTATCTCCAACACTTGGTGCACATTTTAATAGGAAAAATGTACTCTTCCACTTTAGCATTAACGCCGTAAATAGAAATAAATTCTGGTAGTTCCTGACCATTAATATAAATTTTTATAGTGTATGTTGGAATCAGTTTTCCATCTTTCATTCTGCTTATGCGTTCAACTTTTTCGACTTTCTTGTTCCCTGCCTGAATGTTAGATATTATGTCGTTGTCTGTTAGAGAAGGCGGAATATTTCTTACTACGCCTATGGTTTGCTTTAACATGTTGGGGACATATACTTTATAATGAAATTCATCAACAAGAAGTTTTGAGTTGATCAAATCTTCTGCATCACGAGGACGATTAAATGAAATTCTAAATCTTCCTTGTCCAGCAAACTTAAGTTCTTTGTAGTTTTTTATACCGATATTATGGAGGATTTTTGCAATTTCCATAGTGTGTATCGGTTTTTGATTTTGGTTAATTCTCTCAATAAAAAAGATTTTGTTTATTGTGTTCCTAATCCAGTCATCTCTTGTCAAGTTCTTATTATTTTTCTTTTTCGGTTCCTTTCCTGAATTGTCTTCATTTGTCCGTGTGTGTTTGTGTTCAATATCGTCGTCTATGTTCATGTTTTCTTCAGACATGTCTGAACTTGTTTGTTTTTTACGTCTCATTTCTGTGTCAATTTTCGATGTCTTTTTAACTTTTTCCGAGTCGTCGTTGTCTTCCAGTTTTCGTCTTAGGCCATAACGCTCTGATTGATCAATTAAAAATAAGTTACCTGGAGGTGAGGATTGTTCTTGAACGAACGAATCCTCAAATCCTTGGAAATCAGTTTCATCACTGTTCATTCACCAGAAACTTTATCACTATTTACACCATTTGAGAAGAAAAAAAAGAGTAAGCTAACTTAACCTAACCTATACTACTAGATATTTCTCTTAGATTGTCTTATTTAACTTAAGAAAAGGGCCAATGGAAAATAAAAATAAAAATTCGAATCGCGATAACTTAACTATTTACACCATACAATGTTTCGCCACTTGAAACTAGAACCTTAAAATTTACAAATTTTCAAAACCACGTGCTCGCGAGCAAGCAAAAACAAAACGAGGAATCCACTTTCCGATGTGACTGCCTTGAGAGCTTTTGCGAGAATGCTTTAAGTTACATAATTATAAAAATGAGCACTTAAGAAAATTGTGGATTCTGGAAGCTACAAAAAATTAACCGGTAAGTGTAATTATTTCACTTATTCGAGTGGCTATTTTTATTCTTGTCGCTTTGGAGGCATGAACTTTTGGACGAATTGCGGCGTTGATGGGTGTGAATAAACCATCTATGGCAACTTCGAGGTGTTGAAGCAACACATTCGCTCGGTGCACACAATTACCTCGAGCGAAAAATCAACCATACCGCTTTCATTATTTCTCGAGTCTGTGATACAACCACAACAAATGACTAATGCCCTTTTAAGCTCAAAAAAGTTTAAACTTGATTTTATTTTTAACAGGTACACGTTGATACAATTACAACTAAAGTGACAGAGCTCTCATTGTGCATCAGAGAGCTCGAGACAGGTTAGATTCTTAGGCAAAAACATGAATTGGAACTCTAATGGAATGTCCAAAATCCAGAGCTACTCAATAAAGACCAAAAATCCAGAGCTACTCAATAAAAACATTTTCAGCAGAATAAAAATAAAATAAAAATAATGGGCTCGAAGGTGGTTGGTTTTTTGTCTAGCTGTCACGTTTTGCTTCGTGCTGAAAATTTTGGTTATAATTTTCTCCTACAATCGTTGAAAACTGTAATTTTTCTATAACACTTTTGAGTTCGAAAAGGGGCAATAGCCCAAGATGTGATGAGTGTTGTTTTGTTCGTGAGCAATTCATTTGACATTCCACCAGCACCGATGTGGCCCCAGGATGTATAGTGAAATTTGTCGATTGCTTCCAAGATCAAAAAGAGGAAGTCCTCCGGGATCATCTTTAGTCACGCAATTGTGAGAGAACTGGTTCTGATATATGATTGCGTGTGACCCTGGTGTGTCCGGAACTGGAAGGCTTACTGGAATGATTGATAAGCGAACCGACTATGGATAATCATCACTGTGGTTACGATGCGGGACGTGGACGTCTTTGAAATTTGGGTGAGCTCTTTCCATTTTACTCCTTTTTACTTTCAATTATATTATTATGAAGAGATTATGCGGGAGCAAGATTTGTTCTTTCACCACTTTCATGAAGCTGAGTTCAATCTCTATTTAAAGAATTTATCGAGTTAATGCCATTAGTAGTTTTACTTCTTAAAGGAGGCTCCAGCTGCAGTCTCTTTCTGTATGTCAAACCTGGTTTTCTAGTAGTAATTTATTTATGACTGTGTGCTCGCACAACTGATCATCACCGACTTGTATGAGGGATCTGGCATCCCCTGTTGTACCATGGTTTTGTGCAGTAGTGCAATAAGCAGTGCAAATCCAGACGTAAAAAGTTTTCTTGTATCATTTTTGTACCGTTTTATTTTTCAAAGCTTAGCTTGTTGCCTGTTTGTTATTCTCTACTTGATCAACTGGAATTCAGCTAAGTATCCTTTATATGTTTGAAACCCAATTAGCTTTAGGTCCCGTAGAGTAAAATTTTAAGGTCCTTAGCATGGAGCGGAGGGAGCACGGATGTCATCTCCCACATAGCATTAGGTAGAGATTACTGCTGTCTGTTTGTTGTAACGTGCCAACCGCTGAATGTCATAGCTGTATGTTGTATGGGTGGTGACCAGAGACTAAAGGAATCCATTACCCCGTTCGGTGAGTTGGGGAGTCGGCCAAAAATATTGCAGGATTTGAAAGTGTGCTCTGTGGAACTCCTCAAAGAAATAACTGACTGATTACAGGCAGGGTGAACTATTTATTTAGCTTGAAATTATTCAGAGTTATCGGTTGTAGATCGTTTTGTGCCATAAGTAGGTTTGTAGCCCAAACTTTACTTTTTTGCTTGATAATCAGAAATCGTGGGTTTATTAAGTTATAGTTTTTGTAAAAGACATAGAAAAAACATATCATTGTGCGCGATGAAAGTCTTATGAAGATCACATCAGAGAATGCGATAAGTTTTCTTTCACCACCCGGTCTTATATTATCAGAAATTCTTCTCGTTTCAGAGAGCGAGTAATGGCGCTATAACCATAAGCCATATGGGGCTAGGACTATAGTTAATGCTTAAGTCTCAACCCCTTGAATAGAAATGGAGCATCATTTAACCTTCTTAGACTAGATGCTCCCAACGACCGTTTTAAATAAATTTTTGTTCTGTACACCAAACAGGGCATTCTGTTTAACTATTCTCTTCGACAATTCATTTATCTTTCTTTTGATATCTACTGAAGACTACGTGGGTTCCCCGTGACTTCTTAAGGTAGATACCAAATCCTCCCTATCTCCAACGGTTGCATGGACGTGGCCAGGTGAGCAATCGAGGAGTGTGTTTGTGGAGATTATTGCGTGAAGAAACGTATCAGTAACTGGTACTGTTTCAAGGTGGCATGCAATGTCTTCAACGAATTATTCCTCATCTTAGCTCCATCCACGAAGTGTGCAAACGTCAATGCTAATGCTAATGCTAATGCTAATAAAAATAAAATTAAAATAATGCCTCTATTTTGCAGTTTTGGATTTTTCTTCCATCATACAACAAACCGCATTTAATTAAAATTTCGTTTGAATTTATTAGAAGCATTCTAACATGTTCGTCCTATACTTTAACATGGGAGCTATCAGATTTATCACCACTCGGTGTCTTCTTCTTTGTTCAACCTGGATTCGTCTATAGAAAGGTGTGGGCTGAGTTGCGAAAAATTAATATTTCGAACACGAGTCTTCGTGTTAAACTTTAAAAAAAGAACAAGTAAAGTAAAGGTAGAAATAATGAACTTGCATGTTTAATTTAAAGTACTCTAGCTTTTAAAAATATACCATACCAATTACCTGTAAAAAATACCACCAAGCCATGCCATCTTTCCAAAAGTTGTCCTGAAGTCCTGAAAGAAAACTCTGTGTAGAGCCGTTAACTTTAAAATTCTATTTATTTCAAAGTTCAATAGAAAGCTTAGGTACATGTTTAGCTAGTAGGTATTCATGGAATGTATAGCCTTTTGCTTTTTCTTGCCCACTGCAAGGGTTGGTTTGATTACGAGATTAAGCAAACAAAGATAGCGAAGGTTCTACACGGACTGTCGAAAGGTCATACGGAGGCTAGCATGCATAAGCAATGATTGAGATTTGTTATGCATGCAATTCCGCTCTGGAAAATAAAACGGACAAGTTGGCCTGGTCTAGATCATTGTGTTGTACCTGTCAGTGCTGGAAAGCTATAGTTAAGATCGATTCAAAAAAAAAGAATGAGTCCATTTTACAAAGCATGCTACCGTTATTAATTGTTGAAATGCCTGCTTACTTCCCATCTTTTGAATTTTATTTTTAGATTCCTAAAATGTCACGCCACTTCCAACTGTTTGCAAACGTGCGAAAGCAAATCTTTTTTTTTTTTCGATTTCCCCGAATCGCGTCTATTTTTCGCGCCAACAAGAAGAAACACCCGTCATCAGTCAGTTCAGTCAGCCCTGTCAGTTTCAAATGAGTCACGCTAGTTTCAAATTAAGGCAGATTGTCTTCGGTGGGAAATTTATTACTTTCCAGACAAAGGATCCGATGAAAATAATGTGATATGCGATGACGCTCACTGCAACTGTCGTGATTTGTGTTGGTTTTAGGAGGTTATTATCTTTCTGTGTAAAGAAAGAATGGTGTGAAAGCAATTGTTAGAAAGAAAGTGTGAAACTTTTTCAAAAGGAATTTCATCATCCCGAGAGGTGTTGACGTTTAACAACGTTAACGAGTCGAGCTCATGCAGCACGGAAGGCCAGCACACGGGTCAGCGCCGGAATTGCAGTTGTTTGTAATTATTTTCGCTTTTGTGGAAGACGAGGTTTGCTTTCGGCTGTTGCTGGTATTTTTAAAGGATAATTAACAATTTCCTTAGGAAAAACTCTTGTCCTTCTGTGTTTTAAAATGTCATTAGGCATTGGGCATCCGTTCACAATGTATCGAGGGTAAAATGACCCTTGAATGTAGTTTTCTAGCCTACTACTACTCTGCCTTCATCGACGATTAACCGTGAAGATAAAAGAGGTTCATTCAGATTGGGGAAATAATTCTCATCATAGAAAAAAAAAACTTCAAGCTTACTGATCATTTCATTCCTTAATTGAAGCCATCGTTACAACTATCTGAAACTCAAACCTACACTAACTACTTCCCAAATTCAACTAGTATTGTTAAGATTAGGTAAACTTGGCAAGCTCTTTATGCAAGTTGATAGCTAGAAATAAGCAAAGCACAATCGGTGGCAAAGCTTCGGAAGAATGAGAAGGCGCATTAAGGTTACGGGCAACGGTTTTCAGAGGTTCCGTTTATTTGGGCATTATTCCACCATCAGTGTACCGGTCGGTGATGTGATACTAAAACTCACCGAGCGTGCAAACGTCCAAATACACCAGTTGCGTGCTGGGAGGGCATAAATAGAAGACCCTTAAAAACTTCATCATATACCGGTATACAGCGAGAGATTCAGTTACTCCTTATAGAGCCGCCCGAGGCATACCACCTATTCAAAATATACAAGAAAGAAGAACCTACGTGTGAGGATGGCATTATCAGCTTTGCTTGCCGCGTCAATTCACTCACTCACCCCTTGGTGCTGGTTTAGTGTTCTCAAGTCACTAATTTCACCTACTTCTTTGTTCTGCTTCTACGAGCACACCAAGTTCACTTCCAAGAGCTGAAGACACATTCCACGGAGGTCGGTATCGAATCGGCAAAGGTTAGGTTCGGGCATGAAAATCCACATAGTCCACACCGCCCACCGTAGATGGCGAAGCGATGATAGAGCCTTGATTTTAGTTTCCTCACCCTTTTTGCTGCCATCCAAATGGGGTAGTTATAGAGCAAACAGTGAATTAGTGTGCAGCGTGCTTAATTTGACTATGGTGTTTTCCACATGGCATTGGTTATCTTTTTAGGTGAAGCTACGAAGGAACAGAGCGTGCTGCTGTCTTGGATGGACGGTCTAACAGGGAGAATCCTCCCGGTCAGTACGTGGAGAATCCTCGATATCATGGTGCTTAACAAGTAGAATGTTACGGGTGACACGTAAAGGTTAAACTGTTAATTAGGATGATGGATGATGTACTAGTAAAGTTTGAAGGGTTGCATGATTTCTCTTCCAAAGTATACGTATGTAAGAGGAATGTTTGTGTGTTTTAATATTTGCATAGTTTGGAAGAACGTTCCACTTCTCTCAAGTGATTCAAATATTTTAAGCAAGACTTTGCTGGACTTGGCTGGGTCATTGTATTTCTGGATATGGAATGGTCTCTTGGTTCTGAAAAAGTTGAAAATATTATTTAAATATAAGGATTAATTGATTTAAAAAATTTGAACCTCCAGCAAAGCTATAATCACATGGTAACTAGTTCAGTTGTATTTTAAATTCCAAACTTCAATTTGTCACATGAGTAGCTTTAGGGCATCTCCAGGAGTGTATGGTCGTTACAAAATAGAACTGGATTTATAACAAAGGCAACTTCAGCAAGGCGATCTAGTTGGATAATTTCGAACAGTTTCATGTTAAAATTTAAAACTGGAATACTACGTTGTTCTATTTTTGTTTAAATTTGAAACGCGTTTCATCCAAGTTATATATTGTTTAGACATTGTTGTAGTGTCTATGGAATCCAATGACATCTATATAAGGTCTGGGGCAACGCATTGCTTGCTTGTATTGGAAGCAAAAATAATGTAAACATTGCTGAGCCGACGAGTGATGACGTTACACTATTCAACTTTCTATGGGCGTGCATAGGTAAAGACAATAAAAATCTGTTCAAACGTCTATTATAAATGCTGAATTGTGGAAATAATCACGATACAAATGCTATTTATTGAGCAGAAGCATTTCCTCCCGATAGAGTGGGTCATTTATAGTGAATTTAACTGTGGTAATTGAATTTTGGCCAAATTAACCTTCAAACGCTGGGACTTGACAATCGAGTAGCGATGTAGACCCAATTTTCCATCATCAATAGACTAGAATCGGTTGAAAAATTAAGTTTTACAGAGCACACAATAAACAATCACGGAGTGAACGAATCAAAAAAAAAATAATAATATGACGTAGCACATTCAGAGCTCTTGTGTAACGTGCGCAAGGAGTGCGGGGGTATTAGTGTCATGAGTGAAATTCGCTCATTTCACTAATATTGTGGTGGCTACTGGGCCAGACCTTATATAGACGTCATTGTATGGAATCAAGTCAAACGTCAAACTTTGAATCAACGTCAGGTTGTGCATCTGGTTGAATCTTGTATCCGTTCTACTTTTTCGTTAATAATTTCAATTTGCAGCAACAAGTCTGAACGTGAGTTATAAATGGTAACTTGAATAGGTGAATAGATTTGAGCTTGGCTTTTTCTTTTCAGATAATGGCGAAGCAAGAAAACATCCTGCGTGGGAAAAATTTTAGCAGGCTGGAGGATCGGCAAATCATCGTTTCATGGGTATATGCTACTCAAAATTCTACAAAAGGCACCGACCAGAATGCATCTGCGTTTTGGAATAATGTCTACCAAAATGCCAAAACTGCCACTCCTTCGTTATGCTCAAGAACGGTGGAAGCTTTCCGGCAAAGGTTTGGTGCAATCAGTCGTAATGTGATGAAATTTTTCGGATGCGTAAAACCTGTTCAACGCCTGAACAAAAGCGGTGCGTCGTCCACGGACAAGCATAATATGGCACTGGAACTGTTTAAGATGGACCACAAATTTAGAGGAGGATTTTTAATTCCTCGAGTGTTATGAGCTGCTGAAGCAGTGTCCGAAATTTATTAAGGCCGAGATGAACGTATCAAAATCACCTGTAACGGAGGCACCAGTAGCTAAAGTCCTTCGGGTAATTTTTTGTTTAGTTTTGACGAGTTTTTATTATTTACCCGCTATATATTGCCGTTCTACGCAGTTATGCATAGAACGGCAGTAGTGGAAAAGTACTCATTTTGGACTTAGGCCCAATTTCTTCACCTCCGTTTAAATTTTAAACCAGGTATACCCATATAGTTAAACCTGGTTTAAGACTTAAGCGACGGTGAAGAAATTGGCCTTTAAAATATTTCTATGCTAATTTTCGACCTTTCATACAAAAATTGCGAGATTTATATGGATGAGTCTAAAACTAGTGCAAGGTCAAAAATGTGTGCTCTTACCCAAAAAAAGGTAAACATTTTTAGTGGAATACTATTTTGATGTTTATAGGCCCTTATTCCAGCTCTATGTAGATATGAAGTAGCTTCAGGTGCATTAAATTATCAAATAGATCATCTTTCAGATTATTTTTCGTATAGCATTTGAAGAGTACCGATAATCTGTTATTGAAAAACGAAATTTTATTCAATTATCAATTTTTCCCTCTATTTTACAGTATCCGAACCAGATACTCCATCATAACGTGCAGTCACTCCATCTAGCACGCGCAAAAACATGGCCTTTTGGCATCCGGAATCTTCGTTCGAACAAATGATCGGAATAAATAAATGTCGGTGAGAAATAGCGGTCGATGATCATCTGGTGCCTCACCTCAAAATTCCGTGGAATATTACGCTGACCTGGTATTGACCGCTGACCTGAGCCTTGCCGCTTCTTGGCCTCTTCGCAATTCTCTATGCGACTGAAAGAAAATCTCGAATTAGACAATAACTATGGCAGATTCGTTCCCTCTGTTTAGATGAATTAGTTGAGTTACACCTTAACAGTAAATTTACATATACTTCCCCTCAACCAGCTGAAAAGTTAAATCCAAATCCGTCGTATCATCAAACTCACCGGTGATAAATTCGTACCATTCGTCAGTTATTTTCAATGTCTTTTCCTATTTCGTGACAAATTAAAATATATTAGAAAATAAGAAGAATGATTAGTAATTTCCATTTAATTCCAACTACCTTTATTGCTTATCTTGACAGATACGCGTATTTCGTCTACAATGTGCAGACTTCTTCAGTGTCGTGTACTAATACTCGACTGTATTAGTACACGAGTATTAGTACACGACACTGAAGAAGTCTGCACATTGTAGACGAAATACGCCTATCTGTCAAGATAAGCAATAAAGGTAGTTGGAATCAAATGGAAATTACTAATCATTCGTCTTATTTTCTAGTTACAGGTATTCCATTAAACAGCTCACACTCTCCATAATTCAAAATATATTTATCAACAATTATACACACACATTCAAGTTTTTAGGTTTAGAACAACATTTGAAACTGCTGCTGAAGAGAGGGTATGTTTGTTATATATTTTCCCAAGAGAAACATTTATAACTGACATATAAAATGAATCTAGAACTAAAACACTCCTGGAGATGCTCTAAGATAAAATTTTTTAAACTCACACACGGGCGGGGTTTTTTTCTCTTTTATTACCCCCTCGCTTATATATCTTTTCCCCACTAGCGTTATACCCCCACACATGCGCGCAAAAAAATCTGTTTTTCTTATATCTGTTTACGGGGTTTCCGGAATCGGTTATATGATCAAATGTACAACTTGACTCATGAGCATAGACACCTTCTTTGGTTAAAGTCCATAATAATCGGTAAATTATCATATTTTGCGCAACTAGCTGCACTAATGGCATATGCCTTTAAGTCGACAGAAGCACGTGGTGTTTCTAAACTGACTTGTTTTGGTTTTGCTGCTGCGTACTTACTTTACTTTTGCTGGTCCAATGTCCTTTAAGGACCGCCACAATGTTTTGCAAAGAAACTCGGTTTAGAGCTGTTTGTCTCCAGTTTATCGAGCGTCTTCCACTTCCTAGGTCTTGCTACACTTGTTCTAACCACCTAGCTCGCTGCGCTCCCCCTGCGTCTTGTACCGGCCGGTCTAGCATCGTTACAACGTGTCCCGCTCAATGCACCTTTTGAGATTTAGCGACTTTCTGGATACTGTATCATCCGTATTGCCAACTGGAACGCTCGCTCTATCCGAGCGAAAAAGCTCGAGTTGGGCAATTTCCTTGCCCAACAAGCCATCGAGGTAGGAGTGATCACTGAAACCCGGCTCAGCCCAGCGATCAGCTTCTCACTTCCAACACACACGATCGTCCGGTTAGACCGCCCCAACTCAACCGGTGGCGGTGTAGCCGTCATCATCAAGCATGGCATCCGCTATGAAATCCTACCGCACCCGAAGACCAGCATCATCGTCAAAATCGCAATCGGCGTAAAAATCCATGGCCTCAACGGAGATATCAACTTGTTCGCCGTCTACGTACCTCGCCAGTGTGTGGACAGCAACGGAACATCTAGCCTCTTCATTGAGGATCTGCAGAAGCTCACCAACCAAAGAACCCGCTTTGTGGTGGCCGGTGACCTCAACGCTCGTCATACACTGTGGCGAAATCATAAGTGCAACAAGAACGGCGACCTTCTGGCAGACCATCTAAGTGCAGATGCATGTGCCATCTACTTTTCAGACGAGCCCACGTTCCTCTCACCAGCCGGAATAACATCCACCCTGGATGTGTTCCTATCCAACCTGGCACTCTCGAAGCCAATCACCGTCAACGAACTGAGCTCCGACCACTACCCGGTGGTGTGTGAACTGAACTGCAATCCAACACAAGCGCCGGCGGCAATGAGAAGGGACTATCATGGGGTCAATTGGATGACCCTAGTGGACTCACGTCTTCCCGAAGAAACGAACGTACCATCCGTTGAAGCCATCGATCAACAGCTGAGTGTTTTCGAGGAAACAATCGACAATACCAGCGAACCGGGTGCCTCCTGAAGAAACACGAATTGTCTCTGTACAATAGGATAATTGGGGACCAAATGACGACCATCAGGAACCAGCAGTACTCGATCAGCATTGCGCAGATGAGCGTCCATTCGAAACCGTTTTGGAAGGTGGCAAAGATCCTCAAGAAAAAGCCAACAGCAGTTCCACCGCTGAAAGTTGATTCCGGAGGCATCCTGGTTTCCGCGTCGGAGAAGGCAAATGCGATCGCGAACAAGCTAGTCGAAGCGCACCGCATACCGGTTCCTGGCAGCGGTCTTTACAAGATGCTTCCAGCAAAACTATTTCCCGACCAGATGGAAGTCGGGGAAAGTCATCCCCATTCTGAAGCCCAGAAAGGATTCGACAGCCCTGTCAAGCTACAGGCCCATCACGTTGCTGTCGGCTGTTAGCAAGCTTTTCGAACGACTCATCCTCCAGCGCCTGATGGAGTACGTTGAAGAACACCAAGTCATCGTTTCGGTTTTCGGAAAGGCCACTCTACCGTCCATCAACTGGTCCGAGTGGAAAGCATCATCCTACGCAACAAGTCACTCTCCAACAACACAGCCATGGTACTCCTGGGCGTGGAAAAGGCATTCGATAACGTTTGACACGATGGACTAATCCACAAACTGGTGCTGGCGAACGTCCCAGGCTACATCACGAAAATGGTACGAAACTATCTCTCCAATCGAACGTTTCGAGTACATCTTTCAGATGCCACTTCCGATCTGCAAGCGGTTCCAGTGGGTGAGCCACAGGGCAGCCCTTTGGGCCCCATCTTGTGCAACATCTACACCTCCGACGTTCCAGAACTTCCTGCAAACTGCACCCTGGCGCTGTACGCAGATGATAGTGCGATCATCGCCATCTGTAGGACTCCCAACCACTACAGGTCCCGATTACAACGAGAAGTAACGACGTACGTCTCGTACTTGGCCAGCTGAAAGATTAAGGTGAACGAAGCCAAGAGCCAAGTCACCGTTTTGCGTCATCGACCGTCACCAAAATTGCTACCACCTTTTGAATGCTTCATCCGAGTCAACGGCCAACCGGTTGAATGGACGAATGAAGTAACCTACCTAGGCGTCACCATTTTCGACAAGCAACTCTACCGTACCCATACCGAAAAGCTCAAGAACAGGGGCATCGGACTACTGAAGTCGCTGTATCCACTGATCTCCCGACGATCCAGACAGTCACGACGGAACAAATTGGCAGTTCACTACGCAATCATCGCACCGATGGTAAACTACGCTATGCCGGTGTGGGGTACGTGTGCCGAGACCCACAAAAAGAAGCTGCAAGTGGCCCAAAACCGGCTGCTGAGGACAATCCTGGATGCCCCGTTCGATACGAGGATACGTGACCTCCATCACGCTGCAGAGTGCAAGACTATCCAGACCCGTGGAGACGAATCAATCGAGAGCTTCATCATAAGTGCGGCGGCCTCGGACCACCCGCTCATCCGAGCACCGGTAAATTAGGTTATCAAATAGTAGGTTAAGTAGGTTAAAACATTAAAAATTAAAACTCAACACTGATATTAATATCAAAACAAAAAACACAGAAAAACAAAACACACAACATAACATACATTGATGTGTAAAACTACCACCAAAGGATGAAAAGTTTGCTAAATCACTTAAAAACAAAAATTAACACGTTACAAAACAAAAAACAAAAATAAAATGAAATTAAATCGTAAATCGTAAAAAAAAAGAAAGGAAAAAGAGGACCGGGCAAAAAAGAAAAAAAATGAAAACATAAGAACAAAAAAAAAAAAAAAAACAAAAAATTAATTCTATAATATATTTTTTTTTTGAAAACCGGATGAAATTAATATTATTCTTTCACGTAATTGCGAATTTTTGATCGAAATCTTTTCATCAAGTTCCGGACAAGTGTTTCATCAAATTTTTTGGATGCCTTAGCCCAAATTTGTTTGAACTCCTGCATAATTTCAGTTGCTTTACCAATCTTATTGACGACCCTCTTCACATTCGCCCAATTGCGTTCGATGGGCCGACGCTGAGGGCAATTTGGCAAATTGATGTCTGTCTCAACGAAATCTATACCCTTTTCCGTTAGCCAATTGAGAGTGGTTTTGGCATAATACCTCGATGCTAGATACAGCCAAAACAGTGAAGGGGTACTATGCTTCTGATATAAAGGCAGCAACATTTTCTGAAGACACTCAGATCGATAGATTTCGGCATTGATTGTTCCGGTAGTGAGCATTATCCCAAATCATCTTCCAGCGACTGTCGCCACTAGCAAATAGATTTGTGGGAAGTTATCAGGCCGGCTTCATAGAATCTTCACTTTGCGGCAGATCCTCCAAAAGTGCCGTGAATATAGAGTCCCAACGCATCATCTATTCATCGACTTCAAAGCCGCATCTGATACAATTAACCGATATGAGCTATGGAAGATGATGGACGAGAACAGCTTTCCGGGGAAGCTGACCCGACTTATCAAGGCTACGATGGATGGAACCCAGTGCTGTGTGAGGATATCGTGTGGATTATCGGGTTCATTCGAATCTCGCAGGGGGCTTCGTCAAGGTGATGGTCTCTCTTGCCTCCTGTTCAACATTGTTCTTGAAGGTGTTATGCGACGAGCGGCGTTTGACATGCGAGGCACGATTTTCAACAGATCCGGTCAATTTATCTGCTTTGCCGATGACGTGGATATTGTTGGCAGAACATTTGAGGCGGTGGCAGAGCAGTACACCAGACTAAAGCGCGAAGCAGAGAAGATTGGGTTGAAGATAAATACGTCCAAAACGAAGTACATGCTGGCAGGCGGAACCGAGCACGACAGGACCCGACTCGGCAGCAGTGTAAGATCGACGGCGATGAGTTCGAGGTAGTCGATGAATTTGTCTATCTCGGCTCACTGGTTACTGCGGACAACAATAACCGCCGTGAGATCCGGAGGCGGATTATCAGTGGAAGTCGTGCCTACTATAGGCTCCACAAGCAACTACGGTGAAACAGACTTAGCTCTCGTACGAAGTGCATCCTGTACAAAACGCTAATAAGACCGATTTTTCTCTACGGGCATGAGACGAGGACAATGCTTGAAGAGGACCTGCGAGCACTCGGAGTTTTTGAGCGACGGGTGTTAAGAACCATCTTTGGTGGAGTACAGGAGGACGGACTATGGAGGCAAAGGATGAACCATGAGCTCGCGCAACTCGCCGGCGAACCAGTATTCATAAGGTGGCAAAAGCTGGAAGGATACGCTGGGCAGGACATGTTGCGAGAATGCCGGGCAACTATCCTGCAAAAATGGTGTTCGACGGGAATCCGGTTGGTACAAGACGACGTGAGGCGCAACGAGCAAGATGGTCAGACCAGGTGGAGCAAGACCTAAGGGGTACAAGGTGCCCAAGGGATTGGAGAGGAGCAACCACGAATCGGGCTTTATGGAGGGATATTGTGTATCAGGCTATGTTATTGCGACGTTATGCCGAGTAAATAAAATAAATAATGTTCCGGTAGTGTTATGAATGGTAGACTTCATACCGCAGGAACATATTGCTTGCCATATCAGCACTTTTCGACCAAACTCCTCCACTTGAATCGACCTGTCTGCATCGCTAACATCCACCCCTACGACGGCAGTGTAATATTGTGGACCTGGAAGGGTTTTGGAGTCCTTTTTGACATAGGTCTCGTCGTCCGTAATAATACATGCATCCGGTCGCTGCAAAACTCGCGAATACATTTTCCGGGCCCGCGTTGCTTCTATTCTGCACTTTGTTTGGCGATTTTCTGCTTCTTGTTCGTTGTTCCGTTTCTTGATACGTTGAATCATTCCGACGCTGGTTCCCGCTTTATTGGCCATATCACGCATCATGATTTGTTCTTCCGAATTAGGGCTCCCACTTTCTGATCCAGTTTAGGGTTGGAAGATCCGGGTTTTCTGCCTCTTCCTAGCAGTTCATCCAAAGAACAGTGTTCCCCAAACTTGATTATGATGGATTTTACACTCGCGTGATGAATTCCAAAGCGCTCCGCCAATTGCTGCGAATTATTTTGACGACGATGCTGTTTCCGAGAACTCAAGTGACGATTCGGATAGACCGGATGGAGATGGGTCTGGAGATGAGATGGATTCTCTCGAGCGGAACCATACGTCGACGCTAGTCAAGCTAACTGAAGGACGAGTACTCATCCCCTGCCAGTGACTATTCAAGGTGAATCATAACGAAGCCGACGGAGGAAATCGCTACAAAACTAGCTTCACAGTTTTGGTGAGTGATTGGGATTCCGTCGAAGCCTCAGTGACCCTTGCCTCTACGTGAGGGGAACCGGGAGCAACCTAATCATCCTGGTGCTGTACGTAGACGACCTGCTCGTGGTTTATTGTCAGCTGAAAGCGATGGAAGCATTGAAGCGGTGCCTCTCAAGGGAGTTTGAAATGTCAGACCTAGCCAAAGTACGAACGTTTATCGGAATGTAGATTGACCGAGACAGCGTCAGCACCCATGAAGTGCCGTTTGCGCCTGAAGAAGGGAGAGGAAGCTGAGCGTACTGAAAATCCGTACCGTCAACTGATCGTTCATTGGGTACATGCGAAGAGAGTGCTGCGCTACCTAAAGGAAACGCTGGATCTGGGACTGGTGTGCTTTGCGACGGATCCGGAGTCAGTGATTTTGCCGATGCTGATTGGGCGAGTGACTCGATCAACAGGCGTTCACTCACGGGATACGTCTTCCGAGTATGCTGTTCATGTGTCAGCTGGTTGACCAAGAAGCAGTCGATCATTTCGCTGTCCTCAACGGAAGCGGACTTGGTAGCACTGAGGACAGCTATATGTCATGGAATATGGCTAGTTCGTCTGCTGAAAGGTCTGGCGTTTGAAGCGGAGGGTCCCGTCGCGACTTTACCTACTCGTTGGATAGAAAACTAATTAGACCCAAATTGATTCCAATTGGACATATCGACGTGATTTGCGACAACTGTCATGCTTGCCGTTCCTGTTCCGTTTCCGTCCCCATTACGTTTGGGCCTTTAGGATTGGCAATATCCGAACCTTTTCCGTTCGACCAGAGTGGCCGAACCCACCAAGTGATGAGCTGTCACCCATACGCATGCGTGAATGGTTTGTTTTTCCACACTTGGCAGTATGGAGCAACTATGGTTCCGTCACCAAGAGGAGAAGTAAAAGAAATAGTTTGTTTTTGTTTTTATTTATTCGAGTTTTATGTTTTACCACAACGATCTATTTAGTTGTTTTGTAATTTGTATGTTGCACGTCTTATTTGCGGTATCACTGCTAGTCTGAATCCCATTAATGATAATGTCCGACAACAATCCCGCAAAAATGGTGTTCGTCTCAAATCCGACAAAAATAAATGCAGCGTGCAAGATATTGGATGTTTCGGAGCCCTCAACCGAGTTTCGTGGTGAAACATTGTAACGCAGGTGCGGAAATATGGGATGTTGAACCAGCACAAGTTAGTAAGTAAAGGGTGAATGCCATCTGGCTGATGTGACCTGTGACGAATTGTACTTAAATGCTAACAAGCTACTGTTCTGAATGCCGATCTCGCCCATTCAAACACGTTAAAGTTTACCACCAACATATTGGCATATGCAAAAGAGTTTTTCGGAAAGTCAAAAACTAGCGATTGTCATGGCAATGCATGGCCTTACCGTAATATAAGGAAATCATAAAGCTCTCCAGGGTGGGCGTGCCAAAACTGTTCGCAAAATGATGAATAGTATCAACAAACCTGTATATCCCAGGGGGAGTTCTCGACACAAGTTCTCGAAGACAAAACAAAAATCCCGAATATTACGCTTCTATGACGGCGCAACGCAAAAAATCTTTGCAGTTTTTCACAAGATTGTGTTGAATGTTAGTTGGTTGCGTGTGGGATGCGATTTGAGATTTTGTGTCTTCAAAAACTTGTGCCTCTCCCCTGGTGTTTATAGTGGAACAAAAGCTATTAAACTGCTATACCTGTCCCCATAAAATCGAAACGCCACCCCAAAACAAGAATAACGATGAACCCCGAAAACTGTGGCGCATTGGTGTATAAACAAGTTCATACACTGTCTTCACGTTGCCAATGGGATGGGCAATGTTGATGGCAGTAGAGCAATGCAATCAAAAAAACATTGGAAACATGAAAAATCGACAAAACTTTCGTGCAAGTCCGGAAAGGAGGATTCCTCTGCCTGGAGTGGTTGCAGAAAAAGGTTTATGATCCCAACAATACAATGCTAGAATTGAACAAAGAGAGCATTGAGTGACATTGACAGGTTTGAAATAAACATCCATGAGGGGAGGAGAGTGGGGGTCTTCCCATTTTGGAATCGGTTGAACTATTTGGTATTTGTTTGTTTTAGTATGTATGTGTAAGTATGTGTAATGATGTCCTAGACGTAGTGCTAGAAACAGATGTCAAGGCTAACGTAATATTGTTTGGTACTTGTTGAAACTTTCTGGAGCGATGTTTCGTAATAATGAATCCTAATTTATAATCTTAGAAAAAGGTATGAGATATTGCTCGCAATTCCAGTGGAAAAAAAACCTAGCTGCATTCAGAGGCGAAAATATTCATGTGGGCTACCATCCGTCTCCATTGCATCGTGGTGGAACCGTCCAACGATACATGAAAATTTGAAAAGCTTCCCCTACAGTAATCCCCCAAATAAGGAGATGTATGTTACGTGTTTCATAAGTGCTTGGGTGTTTCATAAGTTAATTTATTCAGCTCAATCGGTTCGTATTCGTAAGATGGCAGTACCAACATTGCATGGAAGCATTGTGTCGATGCATCGATTGCATGAGCACCAAAACGAATGACAATCAAAGCTTGAGGTTGATTTGCTGCAACAATGCTGTTTCAATTTACCAGCTCGAAAGGCAGCACATCATAATAGCTCTACATACAAATTGAAACAATGTTTTAACGGAGTCTTCGCCTTAGCATGAGGCATACGCCAAAATAGAGAGAGAGAGAGCAGGAAGGAGAATCACGTTGCACGGTAAGGACCTCGGCGAAGAAAGGTCTCCTGGCTAGCACACACTGACCGGAGGGTTCGTTCTTTCATTCGTTCGTTTGTTCGTTAAAACGAAGAGCGCGAAGCATGGTTTGAAACACGCAAACTTTTGCCTACCAGGCGGGGAGATATCGTGGCATCTAGAGTTTGCGTTACCCACATACGGACCTAGACGTCACGGTAGAAAGCGGATTTTTGAGCTAAAACAAACTTTCCATCGCAATATGCAAATGCGCAGATTTTCTGAATAAGATTGTTTGGCGATGGCATCGACTGCTAGGCATTCGCCGCGTTCCGAAAGGGTACTTGTAGCTAGTTGTGACGAGAAACATCGGCTCATTTTAAAATTACGTCTGTTGCGGTACGGTCGGGAAAGCTTCTTTCACTGCTAGCACTAATTGACCGATGTAGTTCGGTTGGGCAAGTCTTGATCCATGAGTTGTTTCGGTTCTTACTACGTCAAGACCGCGTTCTTCGATAACAAGGAGTGAATATATTAGCGCACTTGTGGTGTCACTGCAGCTGTCAAATTATAGTTTCCTGTCGTTTGTAGTGTTGCTCGTTGAAGTGGAGTCGCTTTTCTCAGGCTTGACGGATTAATTTCTTTTTTTGGAGTTTTGTGGGTGGAAGTTCAATCGTAAGAAAAAGGCAACCCAGTGAGAAAATGGGTGCCCTGAAGAAAATGACACGCTGTGGTAGTATAAGTACATTGTTCGCAGTGTTAATAGTGCTGTTTGGAGTCAGTTCGTCGGCATTAACCACATTCGGCAAGTCCAACCAAAATCAACAGGCTCCTCCGCCAACACGGGCACCAGGTTGGTACAAGAGAACAAAAAAAAAAAAAAATAGAACCGTCTCACATAAATTAGCCATGCATTCTTGCATACCAACGATATATACTGTGAAATTAAAAAAAAATCAGTAATGTACAACGATAACGTTCGATCGATGTTTTAATTCTATCTATCTATCTATCTAACGTTCACAGATTTTTTTTGTGATGTAACCTAAAGTTTTTTTTTTTTATTTGAGCTGTGTTTACCAATATAATATATATTATATGAACAGAACAAAAAAACATATATATGATACGCTACCCACCACCCCCCCCCAAATAAAAAAAAAAAAAAAAAAAATAATAAAAATAAAAAAAAAAAAAAAAAAAAAAAAAAAAAAAAAAAAAAAAAAAAAAAAAAACAAAAAACACAAACCCCCCCTCCCCCATACACAAACCAAAAATAAACATAACTAGAAACCACAAAAAAAAAAAAAAAACGGCGCGGGGGAATTAAACAAAACAAAAATAAATTTTTATTTTTTTTCTTCTCCCCATTATTTTTTTTTTTTTTTGATAAATAAATAAAAAAAAAAAAAAAAAAAAAACAAAAAAAAAAAAAAAAAAAACTAAAATGAAATGTACAGGTTGCTCGAGCGAAGGCTTACACCAAGTTGATAACTAATTATAATACTTAAGTCTGGATCATTTAGAAATAGGGCACTTTCAAATGCGTGTATTTCTTAAACTTTCCTTTCAATCGACAAACTTTCTAAGAATGAAACAAAGGTAGTATTATTTTATTTCATAAAAATAACTGAAACAAATCATTCATCGTTATTTCGAAGAAATTCTCGCACTTTTCTGTTGATGCCGCTCATCAGCCGGCGCACACCTTTTCAGTCATGGTTTTGGCTAGCTGATTCCACCAATTCTTCATCTGGCCAATGTCACTGGTGACTGCTCCCTTCATCTTCAGTTTCCGCTTAATTATCGCCCAATACTTCTCTATTGGACGGAACTGAGGACAATTTGGTGGATTCAGCTCTTTTGGATGAACTGGACCCCATTATCGTTGTACCATTGTAGCACTTCCTTGCTTTAATGGCAGCTGGCTAGATCTGGCCAAAACGTAACTGGACCATCATGGGACTTAACGAAGGGTAAAATCCGATTGTTGAGGCACTCCCTTTTGTACACTTCCGAGTTCATTGTTTTATCCGTCACAAAAACTCTGGTTTTCTTTTTAGCATATGTTTCATCATCGATCAAGAGACATCCATCGAGTTTCGTCAGAACTTGGTCGTACAACTTACGGGCCGAGTTCTGGCCACTGTTTGTTGTTTGAGGCTTCGGTTGGGTTGTTTACTTGCTCGGTAACATTTATAACCTTCTCGGAGACGGATTCGCCGCACAGTACAACGGTCGGCATTCAGTTTTTTTCGCCAAATCATAATCCGAGATGTTGGGATCAGCCTTGATTTTCCGAATGACCTTCACCCGCAGTTGACGATCAACGGTTCCACTCCGACGCTTGATTTGCACTTTGCGGGCAGTTGTTAAAGTTTCCTTGTACTTTTTAATCACTCGCGCCACAGTACTTTTAGGATAATCCAGCAGTTTTGCCAGCTCCCGAGTTGACGCAGATGGATTTTGCAGGTAACTGTGCACAATTATTTTTCTTTTCTCTTCCTGCATGATGAATATCTTGGAACCACGTTAGTTTTAAACTGTGAAAAATATAGACCGAGCAGAACTGTTTACAAACAACAAAACGCTGGGAAAAACTTGCATATCCGACCACTTGGAGCGCCGCTATCTCTAAAATGAAGTGCCCCATTTCTAAATGATCTAGCCTTTAGATTATTATTTTTTTTTAACACAAAAAAAAAAAAAAAAAAACACTAGATGAAAACCGGAGCGGTGTGAAAAATAAAACAATATACTCCTCAAAAGAAGTTGAATTTTAATTTAAATTCTTGCACACAAACAAAGCATACAAAAAAATATAAAAAAACCCTCTTTTCCAAAAAAAAAAATATACACCCCGTAGGTTTCAACCAAGAGAAAAAAAAAAATAAAAACTCTCTGCTTTTTCAATTTAAGGTCGGTATCGAGTTCGAAAGAAATTTCTTTTTCTATCGCAATCCCATGTTAAATTCCGTTTACTGAAACGGAAAAGTAAAGAACCGAAAAGAAATTTCTGCAGCAGTATCCTCCTGAAAAGAACGAAAAATAAAATTGGAATTTGTAAGATTTCCACGCAAACTAATGGAAGCTGTCACTTTTACTTTCGGAAAAATATTCCGCTCAATTATTCCGTCAGTGAAGGGGACATTTCGTTCCATGCAGATCAATTGTCAAAATTCCGCTAATATTGAACAAAATTCCGTAACCTCTCTACTTTTTAAGTCGATACTGGCCTTAAGAAAAACATATTTTTACATCGCCGTGTAAATTTAAATATTTGTTTACTTATACTGATAAACCATAGCGCCCATTTATTTTATTTCCTTCTTCTATGAGCTGACATTTGTTGACCAACACTGAACGAAGCAAGTCGATATTTTAGCGCAGGTGCTAGTGAATAATTGTTTTTAGATAAATACTAAATCCGCTTGCTATATTTCTGTGGAAATACCAATCCATATTGCTGTCAAACTGCTGGTGTCTTCACAAGGACCCTAATGTTAATTGAAAATGCGGTCAGCAAGAATGAGGTAATGCTGCTGAAAAAATTAAGTTGAAGAAACCAAATATGTTTGATCAACAGTAGTTTAATCGCAAGTTCTCAAACAATATATGATAAGGTGTGGCCCAGTTAGAATTGGAACATAGACTATTGCGCATATTTCAGATGTACATTAAGAAAATAGTATTCTGTTTTAACTAAAATGTTCGACTTTCTGTGAACTTTAGAGGGAAAATACCAAAAAAAAAAAAATTAATCATCTCGATTTCGGATTTTTCCCGGAATACGTTTCATCAACCGGCGCACATTATTCTCAATCATCGTTTTGGAAATCTCATTCCACTTGGTTCTCAATTCATTGATGCTTTTGACGACACTGCCATTCACCTTCAGCTTCCTCTTCATAAAAGCCCAAAATCTCTCTATCGGTCTGAGCTGGGGACAGTTTGGTGGGATTGAGTTCTTTCGGTATAAACTGAATTCCGTTGGTTTCATACCACTGCGGCACTGTTTTACTGTAATGACAGCTTGCAAGATCTGCCCAAAACATCACAGGTTCATTGTGGGATCTGATGAATGGCAATATTCGCTTTTTGAGACATTCCGTTCTGTACAGCTCTGAGTTAAATGTCTTATCAGTGATGAAAACCATGGTCTTCCTACCGTAGCTACAGATACCTTGCCATATCATGTATTTACGTGCAAATTTATCTGTAAACACAAACTTGAATTTGGCAGGAACATCTCCCCGAGCCGTAGCCAAGTAAAATTTTTGTCCCGGTAGCTGTTTGAAATCGGCTTTTACATAGGTCGCATCATCCATGAGGAGATAGCCATTGAATTTTGTCAACACCTGATTATACAGTTTTCTGGCACGGATTCTGGCCACATTGTTCTGCTTTTGATCCCTATTTGGTTGTCTACAGGCACGGTATGACTTGAAGCCTTCCCGAAGACGAATCCGTTGCACGGTACTGCGTGCAGCGCGAAACTTTTTGGCCAAATAGGGGTTGCCTTAATGTTCTTGATGACTTTGTTCCGCAGTTGACGGTTGACAGTACCCGCCCAACGCTTACTTTGAGGCTTGCGATCCGTCGACAAAGTTTCTATGTACTTTTTCAAAACACGCCACACGGTATTTCGGGAAAAACCCAACACTTTAGTAAGTTTTGGTCCAGACCACGAAGGGTTTTCCAAATGATTGCGCTCAATTATTTTTCTTCTTTCTTCTTCCATTTTGTATTTCTCTGAAACACGTTTGAACTGCACCGCGAAAAAAAACTTCTGATGTTGTTATTGTTATAGGGAACACATCAGATGGAATAGTTTACAAATCCGACCACTAGGGTCGCGGTAAGAATCAAAAATGTTTGTTCCAATACTAAATGGGCCACACCTTATGATATCGAATATTAATGTGCAGGAAATGGGCAATTATTTAAATAGAAAATGCATTTTACGTGAGATTTTTACTATTCGTGTAAAAATAATGTCAATGTAATTTTTCTCTCGTGTAATTTTATGTTCGACTGCAATTTTCAATCTTTTTCAATGCTCCAATTATGTGCATGAAAATCAATTGAAAATAACAAAAAAATTATTAATCAAACAGCCAAAATTGTTATTTTGGCTGTTTATTCGGTCATAAATGATAATTATTTTTTTGTTATTTTCAATTGATTTCCATGCACATAATAGGAGCATTGAAAAAGATTAAACGAAATAAACGAAGAACGGAAAACGAAAAGAACGAAAACGAAACGAAGATAAACGTTAAATATTACCGTTTTTGTATCGTTATTTTTTATTCAAAATAGAGTATTTTTTTGCGGTTTTAGTTTACAGAATGCTTCAAAAAAGCCATGCAATTGAACAATTTATCCACCCGGCTTAGTATTTCAAATTCTGCCCCCAAGGAGAAATTCATGTTCTAATGTATTACAGAATTTTTGTTTGTATTAAAAAATAGTATCGATAAAGAGTATGGGTAAATCCAAGTAAAGATAAGGTGAGGTTATACATCGTAGTATCTAGAACTGAAATTGGTAATAACTTTCTGGCTATTTTTTAAACTGTATGGAATTGGTCAGTATCGTCACTATCGACGATTATCTGCTCTTTTATTCACCAATTACTTTGCTTAAAAAGCTCGAAAAATTATTTCCCAAGAGCGCCATCGACGACGTTTAACCTCACTTTTGTATTGTGTACCTAGATTCCTCCACTACAGGAATATTTTTTCTGCATCAACCCAACATTGATGACGAATTGCACATCGGAATTCACGTTGGTCCAAAAGGATCTGTCGGAGCTAGAATAAAAAAGAAAATAATGCAAAAGTAATTGCTTCAATTATTTCGACATGAATAAACTATTTGAGAGATTAATAAGAATAATAATTACTTTTTCGTTTGGAAAAATATGGCGCTCGCGATCAGACGTGGCTGGGTAGCTCAGTGGTTACCCGTTCTGCTTACTGAGCAGATAGTCGGGAGTTCAATCCCAGGCCCGTCCCTTCCTTGCTATTTGTCACTTGCCTCTTTCAATCACCACTAGATTTAAAATAAAACAAAAAGCAGTCTTGTTACTAGGGGGTCAGACGGACCCTCCTTCAATGCCCTCGATCCCTGGTCTAAGCCACGGGGACCATTTAGGGTGGGCTCTCAAGGCCTCTTTTGTTTCGACCGGTTAGCTCGAGCTTGAGGCCTTCTTACTCTCAGGGTCGGCTTTATTCAAAGGTTGAGGCTAATCAAGGGAACAAATAACTACACACTGTCACTTTTCTTTATATATATATTTTCTTTTTATTACCTTTTTTTGTTGTGTTTGTGTGTGTAGGGTGTGTGAGGGCCGGCCGGCTGCTGCTGGATCTGGGCGCGTGGTCTACTTCCGCACTTTCGTCGGGAATTGGCTTCGTCCGACTCTGGAGTAGTTCGTGGTTTGGTTCTCGTGACTCGTAGACGAATGTATTGTGTTATTCAGTGTGTGTTCTACTTCAGAGATCCTCGTATCCCATAAACGCTGATCAGTTTTGACGTATGTTCGGATACAAGCATTAATGCTTCGGTTTAAGCGTTCGACCGGATTAGCTTGACTATGATGTCGAGAATTGGCCCAGTGTTTAACCTCTTTTTTTTTTTTTTTTTTTTTTTTTTTTTTTTCATTCTAGGCTTTATTTAAGTGTGCATGCTATTTTTCTCCTAACAGATAAATTATAGTTCTAACAAATATTAACAAATAACGATAACTAAACATCAAATACATGTATATTTCATTATTTACTAAGTAATCAAATTATAAACTATTTTTATTGGGCAAACTACAAAAGATTTTCCATCCCAACGGTAACAGTCTACTGCGCTTTCATTGATCGCATCACTTACCACAGTGAATCCATGATCTATAAATAACGTGCCTCACTAACACAAATCTAGCCTTTCCTTTACAATTGTGAAGACGCAGAGGTAAATACGGTCTGTAACCAACGATTGTCAAACTAAAGGGCGATACGGTCAAAATTTGGTCAATATCAACTTGACGTATTTCTTTCAATTTTGCATTTAAAAAACCTGAACACCCCTCATTTTGAAGGTGTGTGTGTGTAGAATGTTGCTCTTATTTTGATTTTGGAATTCACTCTTCAGTTGTCAAAATGCCGTCCAAGCAAGAAGAGCAGCGTATCAAAATTTTGCTCGCGCATCGCGAAAATCCGAGCTACTCGCAAGCAAAGTTGGCAAAATCGCTAAAAGTTGCCAAATCAACCGTTACAAATGTAATTAAAGTGTTTGGGGAACGTTTGTCGACAGCCAGGAAGTCTGGATCGGGGGGAAATCGAAAACCGGAAGCCGCTGAGACGACAAAGAGAGTTGCCGGTAGTTTCAAGCGAAACCCTAACCTATCTCTCCGAGATGCCGCAAATAAGCTGGGTGTATCGTCTACAAGCGTGCATCGAGCCAAAAAACGAGCCGGACTATCGACTTACAAGAAGGTAGTGACTCCAAATCGCGATGATAAACAAAATACGACGGTCAAAGCGCGATCCCGGAGGCTGTACACGACGATGCAGACGAAGTTTGACTGCGTGGTAATGGACGACGAAACCTACGTCAAAGCCGACTACAAGCAGCTTCCGGGACAGGAGTTTTATACGGCAAAAGGAAGGGGAAAGGTAGCAGATATTTTCAAGCACACGAAACTGTCAAAGTTCGCAAAGAAATATCTGGTTTGGCAAGCCATCTGTACCTGTGGCTTGAAAAGCAGCATTTTCATAGCTTCCGGGACTGTCAACCAAGAAATTTACGTGAAAGAGTGTTTGAATAAACGTCTGCTGCCTTTCCTGAAGAAACACGGTTGTTCCGTACTGTTTTGGCCGGATTTGGCATCTTGCCATTACGGTAAAAAGGCCATGGAGTGGTACGCCGCCAACAACGTGCAGGTGGTTCCCAAGGACAAGAACCCTCCCAACACGCCAGAGCTCCGCCCAATTGAGAAATACTGGGCTATTGTCAAGCGGAACCTAAAGAAGACCAAAAAAACTGCTAAGGACGAGCAGCAGTTCAAAGCAAACTGGCTTTCTGCGGCGAAGAAGGTGGACAAGGTGGCTGTACAAAATCTGATGGCAGGGGTCAAGCGTAAGGCCCGGCAATTCGGATTTGGAAAAGCGGAAGCCTAACTGAATATTTTTCCTGAATTTTATACTAATTGAACTTGAAAAAGAAATTTAATTTGATTTTTTAAATAAACGATTTCACCGATTTACACGCGTTTTCCCTTGACCAAATTTTGACCGTATCACCCTTTAAAAAAAAAAAATAACTTCTTTTTTAGGCCTGTACTCGAAAAAAATGCACCAGACAAAAGTGTTCGCCAAAAATTTATTTTAAGTCGGATTTTCTTGAAACTTTCAGGAATGAACTAATACATATGGATTATGTTTCGGCATAATTACTTTATTCAATTTCCTTTCCATCGCTGAAAGCCCGCACCTTTCCCTTAAGACCCCTCATTACATTTTGTGCAATGGTGGAGCCGACCTTTTTGGTCACTTTCATCCATTCTTTCTTCAACTCCAGCTCGTTCTTAAACACCTTGGACGATTTTCGAACTTTGGCCTTCATTATGGCCCAAAATCTTTCCACCGGACGAATCTCTGGTGAATTTGGGGGGTTGGCGGTTTTTGGTACAAAAACAACGTTATTGTCTCTGTACCAATCCAACGTCGATCGCGCGTAATGGCATGATGCCAGGTCCGGCCAAAATAATGTCTCGCCTCCGTGGGACCGCAGGAAGGGCAACAGACGCTTCTGGAGGCACTCGGTGCGGTAAATTTCGCTGTTGATGGTACCCGTTGTGATGTACGGTTTACTCAGTTTACCGCATTGGCATATGGCCTGCCAGAGCAAGTATTTTTTGGCGAATTTGTCCACTTTCTTCTTCCTTATGTCTTCCGGAACATCAAACCGTGATTTGGCAACGTAGAACTCCAGCCCCGGTATCTGCTTTGCGTCTGCCTTGATGTAGGTTTCGTCATCCATAACCACACACATCGGTTTCGTTAACCACTCTCGATACAGCTTCCTTGCGCGGGATTTGGCCGCCGTGTTTTGTTGATCACGCCGGTTCGGTGCCTTGCGGACCTTGAATACACGAAGCCCAGCTCGTTTCATGGTTTGCTGAACGAACCAGGCGGAACACTTTGCCTTCAGAGCCACGTCGCGAATCGAAAGGTTCGGATTACACTTGAAATAATCCAACACCTTCCGGGCCTTCACAGGGTCAGCTGTCTTCGATTTTCTTCCACTTCCAGCCCGCCGCTCGGTCGTCTGGGACTCCTTAAACGATTTTACCACCCGAGACACAGTTGTATGGGTGATTCCCAGTTGTCTTCCGATCCATCTCATGGTCGCAGTCGGATTTTCCATGACGGCGCGCAAAATTCTCCGGCGATTTTCTTCTTGTTTCGATGACATCTCAATAACCACTGAACCGATTGTTATGAAATTTTGCACATGTAAACAATTCACTCCAAACTAGTTATACCCAGATTTTCATCAATTTTTACCCACGGACAAAAAAGTTACACACGGATAAAAATGGTGCATTTTTTTCGAGTACAGGCCTTAAAAAAACCCACTAAACCCACAAAACAAAAACACCTCCCAAATACATTCACATCATCTTCATTTATTATTCCTATTACACGGTGTTCAATAAGTTCGGATACACTTTCAAAATTTGTTAAAAAAATGAAAACATGTTTTTTTATTTTTTGGATTTATGTTATTGAAAGCTATGTTTACAAGGAACGTTTACAACATTTCTCTTGGAATGACCCCCCCTTTGTACTCCTTAACGAGCTTCAAACGTTTCTCGAACGCGTCGCAGGCGGCACGCACGGACTGCATGGGCATTTCGTCCCAGATTTTGAGAATTACCGTCTTGAAATGATCCAAAGTGCTGACCTTGTATTCGTTCAGCTTCGCCATCATATAGGACCAAACAAAAAAGTCGAGAGGATTCAAGTCCGGGGAGCTGGGAGGCCACAAAGTTTTGTCCAGAAAGTCGGTTAAATTGTCCCGACACCAGGCTTGAACCACATTTGCCGTATGGGCTGGTGCACCGTCCTGCTGGAACACGTAGTGCTCATCGCCGTAGAGGCTTCGGAGACTGGGGGCAACAACCTTTTCCAAAACCTCAGTTTTGTAGTACGCCGCGTTGATTTTGACGTTTTTTTCAATAAACACCAAGGGTAGCTTACCACGTTTGCATACTGCCCCCAAACCATCACCGACGCGGCACTTTGGAACCGAGGGATGTTTATATTGGATTCAGGAATGCTGTCCCTCGATGGCGCCCACACCCGGTCATTTTGCACATTGTGCGGCTGCTGCAGCACGAACAGTTTCTCGTCCGAAAAACAAACTCCTGACCAGCGTGCCGAGAGAGGATCCTCTTAGCTCGATCCAACCGCTTTTTGCTGGTAGCCTCCGAAACGCCATGGACCTTACGTTTTTTGTAAGGCCTGAAACCAAGGTCCTTGGTGAGTATGGTGTGAGCGGTTCCAATGGAAACGTTGAGATCTGCAGCCGTTTTCCGGATTGAGCGGTTCTTTTTGCGCCGAATTCGCTCCCTCACGATCTTGATGACCCGTGGCGTCCTCGCTGAACGCGGCCGACCGGATCTCGCACGGTCATTGGTCGAGGACGTCTCCCGGTATCGCCTGATGGTCGTGTAGACAAAGTTCCGCTTGACCCCATGCGATTTCAGCAGCCGGAATATATCGCCGGGTCGCTCACCGTTCAAAAAACGCTTAATTACGAAGTCCCGATACTCTTTCATCGCGCGTAACAAACAAACAACAACTAACAGAATGTCAACACCGCGCACATTCGGTAGCGTATGAATGAAGCTAAAGCTGACACCAATACCAATGCAGAATATGTACATGGCGCATACCTACGCAATGATGAAAACTTGTATTCGAACTTATTGAACACCGTGACAACAAACCAAATATAATCATAAATGTGAAACAAATAACTGAAGTTCAGCAAATAAATGAATTAAACTGTTTTTAGCTTGTAAGCTGTGCAAGGTTATGTTATGATTGATTGAGTTTGAATAGCACTATTAATTGTGGCGTAATTAACACAACGTTTTAACTCATTAGTCACTTCCGATTGCCCATTTGTTTTCCACTTGCCCATTCGTAATTTCATGTTGATGACGGTAGTGTTTGGTGTTCGGCGATCCAAATTTTGATGATTGCCTGTTTTATCGTAGGTTTAATTTAAATAATATTTCTTAGATGCAAATTCGGCTTCGCGGGTGTTCATTTTCATCAGCCGTTTTCCAAAAGAAATTTCTTCTGCTTTTCCACTTGGATATGCAATACATGCAGTCGTAATTGTCGTCTGAACTAATTAGTACTGCAACAGTTATAGCGTCTACCACCACGATATACTACTTACTATGCAAACAAGGGAAGCAAGATTTTGCGGAAAAATTCCTTCACTTTGGTAAACAAATACCAACGTCATGTTCCTTCACTTCCTAACGTTTTCATCGACCGACTCCAACTACGACGCCAGCACACATATGGTAATTTCAACGTTTCAGCAAATCTTGGCCCGCCGGTCTTCACAGAAGTTCAACTGCTAATAAAGTTTACAGACTTCCTGACACGAATATCAGATGGTTGGTTGCGCTTACCCCTACTCAATGCCGTTTCCTACGTTATTGGAAAGCACGTGATCTTTTTTTTTTGTCTAAAGCTCTTGAGTGGGCCAAAGCCGAGCTGCTAGGCGTGAGGTGGGAAAACGAATAATCACGCAAAAAGTCGGAACCAGTTCTTGAAAAGCAAGTAGGAAACCCTGCACTCTTCGGTTTCGGACAAAAGCTGGTTGGCCGTGAGCTGCCCGGCTTCGCATCATCGAGTTATTTTTATGCTAATTTTTAATTTATACGCCTTTTTATTTTATTTTCAAAGCCCGTTAATTAAACTCCCGAAGGCTCACGATTAAGAAGGAACTGAGGTAAGCCTTACCCATAGTGTGTGGAGCTTTCAAGGTGGCACCCCACCATTCATGAAATCATCCAATCGTCCACGTGTACTTTGGAGGAAAACAGGAATCCTTTTCAAGCATGTGCAGTAGGTTGGGTCTCTTTCTTGGTCCGCTTACTGGTGAGTGGTGGTATGTACAGTGAGCAATAAAACAAAAGCACCTCGATTCGCATCTACTGATAAGATACTCGCAAGCCGTCAGCGGCAGTGCATTCACTAATGGTCACTTTCTGGATTGCACTTGTAGCGCTTGCAGCAGGGAATGTGCTAATGAGTCAGGGAAGAAAATATATTCCTATGGAAGAGCGAATTGACATTTCGCTTCGTGACAAATTGAGCAATTGGCTTTCTGCTTTCGGCTTTCATTTTACTTTTCATTTCAAGGCGGACCAGCATGGATTAGGGTTGAGAACTAGTTGAACAGCGGGAGCATTGCGGCCAATAATCGCTATTACTCTACCGTAACCATTTAAATTTTTGAACATGATAAAAGGGTGTTCCGATCAAAGTTTGGTCAAACAGTAATGTGTGTGAGTCGATCAAAGTTTTTATTAATAAGTCAAATTCTTTTTCTTTTTCAAGTTCAGTTAATACAGAATACAGGAGAAATATTCAGCTAAGCTTCCTTTTTACCGAATGCGAATTGCCGGGTCTTTCGTTTAACACCTGCCATAAGATTTTGTACAGTCTCCTTGTCCACTTTATTCGCCGCAGAACGCCAGTTTGCCTTGAACTGTTTCTCGCTGACAACAGCTTTTTGAATCTTCTTAAGGTTCCGCTAGATGATGGCTCAATATTGTTCGATTGGGCAAAGCTCTGGCCTGTTGGGAGGGTTCTTGTCCTTGGGCACCACTTGAACGTTGTTGGCAGCATACCACTCCGTGGCCTTTTTTCCGTAATGGCAAGATGCCAAATCCGGCCAAAATAGAACGGAACAATTGTGTCGCTTCAGGAAAGGCAGTAGACGTTTTTGTAGGCACTCGCTCAGATAAATTTCCTGGTTGACGGTTCCGGTCGCAATGTAAACGTTGCTCTTCAAGCCACAGGTACAGATGGCCTGTCACACCAGATATTTCTTCGTGAACTTTGACAGTTTAATGTGCTTGAAAATGTCTGCCCCCTTTCCCCGTCCAGTTGCCGTACAAAATTCCTGTCCAGGAAGCTGTTTAAAGTCTGCCTTGACGTAAGTTTCATCGTCCTGTACCACGCAATCAAACTTCGTCAGCATCGTCGTGTACAACGTTCGCGATCGTGCTTTGACCGACGTGTTTTGTTTATCGTCGCGATTTGGAGTCACCACTTTCTTGAAAGTCGATAGTCCAACTCGTTTTTTAGCTCTATCCACGGTTGAAGGCGCCACTCCCAGCTTCTTTGCGGCATCTCGGACGGAGAGGTTGGGGTTCCGCTCGAAACAGCAGAAAAAAGAGTTGCCCTTTTGTCATCGCTGTGGCATCCGGCTTTCGATTTCCCCCCGATCCAGCTTTCCTGGCTGTCGACAAACGTTCACCGAACACTTTTAATACGTTGGTAACTGTTGATTTAGCCACATTCAACAATTTAGCCAACTTGGCGTGAGAGTTGTTTGGATTTTCGCCATGCACGTGCAAAATTTTGATGCGTTGCTTCTCTTCCTTCGACGACATTTTGATAACTGAAGTGCTAATCTCAAAATCAAAATAGAGGCATGATGCTACACGCACACATCTTCAAAATGAGGGGTGTGCAAAATTTTTTAATGCACGATGAAAGGAAATGCGTCAATTTTTAGTCGACCAAATTTTGATCGAAACATTGTTTAGTATATGCATTATACGTGTTCCAAAAATCAAGTAGTTTGGTTTAAATACGGTTAAGTAATAGCTATGATTGACGGAAACATATCTGCTGCCGAAGTAGTGCTCTACCATTTATAAGAATGAGTTGATGTAGGCAAGCTTAGTTGGACGAGAATAAAATAGGAAAAATAGTTTTTTGAATTTCATTAATAGATCGGATTTTGAACTGACACATACACAAGTTGACATAAGGTGTGATTGATTGAATTTATTTTCTCATCTCTTTCAACTCATTCTTATGCGCTAAAGGACGGTTGCATGTGTGTCGGTCTCAGGGCACCGAAATTTACATGACATTTTGGTAGTGTGTGTTTATTCGTACTTTTATATTATTTTACATTTACAATATTTTAGTGAGGTGCACTATAGAGACATTTAAATATAAGTACCGATTCAAATCAACAGTATGGGTGCTATTGCGGCCACTCATAAAGTTTTGCTTATCGAAAACAAGGTAAATTTAAAGTAATGCTTGAGAACCGATTTGGATAAAGTTATGCCAACAATAAGAATGTTGTTGGGGCTACTTCAGAAAATGCGGTAGTGATTTTTTATTGGGAAATCACTTTCAATTTGTACGACTACATTCTACAAACTATTTTATTGATGAAGTTTGTCAGAAGCAGATAATTTCTCATCTCCATGCGAAGCGCTAGGAGTGGACAGTAATTTATTGCTAGAACGAATAGACATGAAGAGAAAGTGTATTGATAGTTCCGTATAGGGCAACGGCAGGCTTTGAAAATTGAAAGATCAAGTTTGAAAACGAGCGGAGGGCATTATTGAACGGTAGTATCCGATCAGGCACATAACCCTTTCCCATACTACCCCATGCAGGATATGCAAGGGGAGGAAATCCCCTTGACTGGCAAAAGGTTATGCAACCGATCGGGCTCTTATACTACCTATTGTTTTTTTTCTAGTTCTAGCGATTTGTCCCTCTCCCTAATACTGCCTAACACGGGTGAGAAATTATCTTAACCTTTTGCCAGTCAAGGGGATTTCCTCCCCTTGCCTATCCTGCATGGAGTAGTATGGGAAAGGGTTATGTGCCTGATCGGATACTACCGTTCAATAATGCCCTCCGCTCGTTTTCAAACTTGATCTTTCAACTTTCAAAGCCTGCCGTTGCCCTATACGGAACTATCAATACACTTTCTCTTCATGTCTATTTCGTTCTAGCAATAAAATACCGTCCACTCCTAGCGCTTCGCATGGAGATGATAAATTATCTGCTTCTGACGAACTTCATCAAAGATCGTTACTTCCGCGCTTGGGAGAATACAAAAACAACAATCAATGTGAAACTATTTTATTACTGGAACTAATATTTGCGTCAAGCAAGTTGATCGTTCGAAAAGTAGTCTTTTCTATTTCAGCTAAAACTACGATTGAAAGACTTGGTGAAATTAGAGTCTCTAGAAGCATTTCGTGTCTTCTGGAAACTTTATGGTTCTATTGATTTCTCAATATTGATATTGTAAGTATCTACTACCTACTTGGCAGAGCACTTGTGAGATTCCCTGGATGAAAAGCCTCAGGGTCGGCACGCTTACCGAATGCAAGTCGCGGGGCAGGGAACGATCGCACGCGGTACACAAAATTCTCTACAAGCACTGCACTTTATCAAATCATCGGTTTCTGCACTCCTTAATTTGCCCACTTTCTTACAGTCTATCTCACCTTATCGTTTCTTCGGGGCCCCTAGCAGCACTACCACCACGTATCCTTCGTCGTCGATAGCCTCCTCGCCGATTGAATCCTATCGTTATCCTTGATGACGATGTGACAACCCAACGAGGTTCGGTTGGGCAAATGGTTGTCTATTAGGACCTTTTTGTTACCCACAATTGCTGTTGTGCGGTTTTACCTGTTGTCCGCTTCGTCCGCTTTGTCCGTCGCTCACGTTCTTTCTTCCACTGTCTCTTTATTATTTGTAAACATTGACTTCTCAACTTCGTTCTGTGTAGCTTGATGGCTTTCCGATAAGTGATCGAATGTTTTAACGTCCAGTGGATCATTGGGTCACTGCCCTTGACTGCTGACCAGTGACCCGAGCCATTCTCAAATTTTCGTCATCTTTCGCGGCCGTTATCATCCATTTAAGATGTCCATGTTGATGTTCGTCCATCTGGTCGGGTGGGTGGCTGCGTTCTACCGTAACGTAGAATGTTACCTACTCGGGAATTTGCTTGTATGAGTGAATTGTGCAACCCTTACAACCTCTACTAGTCATTATTATCAAAACGAACGGAAACAACGCGAAAATCTTAAAAATACTCGTCAACGAGACGCGGATACTTACAATATTGATCTATTGAGCTCATCTGTTTTAGGCCATTCGGGGGAGACTTAGCTCTATACCCAACAATTTCTTCAACCCGCTCAACCAATCGAAATGTTTTGGGGTATAGTAGGCGGAATATTATAATTTGAGATAATTCAATGCAGCCGTCTTCCAAATTTGGCAAATTTTCAGGCAATCGGTGGCTAATCACCTGGTATCTCCATCTATCTATCACACAAGCGCGTTCACTCAAACGATTTATTCACTATTATTCACTTGTTGGCGGCATATAATTCCATGACTTTTTTCTGTTATGACAGTATGCTTAATCCAAAAAAAACCCACAAAAAAATTTTTTTTTTCCTGAAAGCACACACTCATTTTTCCCCCGGAAATCAGCAAAATTTTGCTGGATTTTGCCGAGCTGTACACACCAAATAATCTTAACTGATTCCAGCAATAGTTTTTGCTGGAAACACATCAGCAAAACACTTGTTACTGATATACCAGCATATCTTTAACAAATAACTGAAAAGCAGTATCGATATTTACTGAATATCCTTCAGCATTCACATTTATGCTGTTAACCAGCATTCTTTATGACATTTTGTGGAATCCAGTATTATCTACCGAAAATCAGCAAATATTTTCTTACTGGTTGTAAATCAGTAACTAATATTTACTGAAGACCAGTAAACTATTTTGCCTGTCAATTTGATGGATTGCTGATAAAAACGAATAAAGCTTTCGTGTCTCTTTGTTTTACAAATTGAGTTCTTAGTTTTAGATCCAACTTTATTTAACCGGAATATTTCCATCAGCTTAAAAATTCAATAACATCCAAAACTAGCCAACCGTAAGTATAATAACAAAATGTGAATTTATGTATGTTGATTGATTTTATTTCCTTCGGAACGTTTACTTCTTATTATTAGAGAAAAAAAAACATCACGCGGTGCAAAATGCATCAACAAGGGCACACAAAAAATTGCGAATTCCCTCGAGAAAATTGTTTTAATTTTTCACGTCGATTGTAAAACATGGGTTTCTTTTACAACTAAAATTAATTAAAAGCTTAGTTTAATGAATGAAAAATAAGCCGAAAACGTGTTTTTATTTATAAAACAAAAAAGAAAACAAAACATTAGCAGTGCTGTATTTTCAGCGAATACTGTAATTTGCCGAAAATACAGCAAAATTATTTGTCTGGAACTGCTGCTGATTTATCCAGCAAATTGTAAGCATTTTGCTGTAGGCTCAGTATAAGAGCTGTCACTTGTTTGAATATATATTCAGTATAAGAGCTGTCACTTGTTTGAATATATATTCAAACAACCTACAGCAAAATGCTTACAATTTGCTGGATAAATCAGCAGCAGTTCCAGACAAATAATTTTGCTGTATTTTCGGCAAATTACAGTATTCGCTGAAAATACAGCACTGCTAATGTTTTGTTTTCTTTTTTGTTTTATAAATAAAAACACGTTTTTGGCTTATTTTTCATTCATTAAACTAAGCTTTTAATTAATTTTAGTTGTAAAAGAAACCCATTTTTTACAATCGACGTGAAAAATTAAAACAATTTTTTCGAGGGAATTCGCAATTTTGTGTGTGCCCTTGTTGATGCATTTTGCACCGCGTGATGTTTTTTTTCTCTAATAATAAGAAGTAAACGTTCCGAAGGAAATAAAATCAATCAACATACATAAATTCACATTTTGTTATTATACTTACGGTTGGCTAGTTTTGGATGTTATTGAATTTTTAAGCTGATGGAAATATTCCGGTTAAATAAAGTTGGATCTAAAACTAAGAACTCAATTTGTAAAACAAAGAGACACGAAAGCTTTATTCGTTTTTATCAGCAATCCATCAAATTGACAGGCAAAATAGTTTACTGGTCTTCAGTAAATATTAGTTACTGATTTACAATCAGTAAGAAAATATTTGCTGATTTTCGGTAGATAATACTGGATTCCACAAAATGTCATAAAGAATGCTGGTTAACAGCATAAATGTGAATGCTGAAGGATATTCAGTAAATATCGTTACTGCTTTTCAGTTATTTGTTAAAGATATGCTGGTATATCAGTAACAAGTGTTTTGCTGATGTGTTTCCAGCAATCGGTTGAATTGCAACCGAGTTTTTATCTGCTGAACGGTCGGTAGTATTCGTTTAATTTTTACTTTCTCACAATCTGTCAAATTTACCGAAAAATTCGGTTGACATAAATAAACCCAATCAGCAATAACCGAACTCAAATATTACCGAACGCTGTCAAACAAACCGACTTTTCTGTTGCAGTTACGGAATTCGGTTCTTTTTGTCATTGCTGGAGTTTTGGTTGAACAAGCTTCGAATCTAGCTGGGCTTCAAATGGTGAGTTGACAACTTCGAAGGGGGTTCGACCGACCTCTCGTCCTCACAAGTTCCCACCTCACGCCTCCACGAGTCATATGATCACAAAAGACTGCCAGCTGACAATAGCGAAGTGAGGGGGTGCGACCGAAGATCTTATACCTTTAAATCATATTGTATATTTTCCATTCTCATTTTATTAATAATTTCAGCACGCTTTGGAATCATCTTTGCATTTTAAAACCATTTAAGAGCCTGCTGCAACATGACAAGCATCAAAGGCTAAATTTATTTTTCAGCATTTCAGCATAGCATTTAATTTAAAATTGCACTTCTGAACTTCAACTACTATATTCATAAAAGACTGGCATGTGCTTATAAGTAATGTAGGATTATATTTTAACATTGTGTTTAGTGGTATTATGATAAGATAAGCCATTTATTTCAGAAATTATCCAACCGGACTCTTCGTTCACTCCAATTCCTATCTTTGAAATGTTGCTAGAACAATATGAAGAAAAATATTACAAATATTACAATGTCTTATAAAATAATATCTTTTATTCAAATTTTATCTTTGATATTTGGAATGATCTATTCTGTTTTCAGCTTTTCCAGGACTAGTAGGATATTGATACATATCTAACTTTTATTTCTTTTTCAGTAACAATCCATTCATGTTTAAAATTTGAATAAATTAGCATTTTCGTCTATAATGATATCTTAATATGTTGTGTACAAAATATATTAAATATTAAATAACATACATCGAGGAAAGGGAGGGATTATCAGGGCACCCAAGTAAAACGATTTGGATAGGTAGCATGGGACTGCCTCCTCCCTATTGTTAACATTTCGTGGAACGAGGGCGGGCTCTTTGACCCCATCTATTGGGTTTATTCTGTCAATCGAGGGCTCGATTCTTGAGCTGTGAGTGTGACCTTGCTTTTGGAAGGAGATTCTCTTCCCTATTTTCGCGGGTTTCGCGTAAGTGTCTCTGCTTACGGGCCCGCCCAAACGTTTTTGGCCCTTAATACAGGAGCTTGATGATCACAAACAATAATAGAATACTGATCAAATCGTTTTTCAGATTATTCCATTGCTATGGAAAGTTACTTTGCTGCAATAGATGGTAGTATTGCATAATCAATCATAATCATCATCAACAAGCTTCGAATCTAGCTTCGAATTTCATAATAATAAAACTAGCTTTGCCAGTTACATTGTTTATTAATGCAAAAAATCCTCAAACATTTTCCTATTTTCCATCAATTTTTTTCCAAATCCTTTTTTAGCAGGTGGTTTTTGAAATGCCCTCGCAAGCCAGTGACATAACTTGCAACGTGATCATTGCAACAGAATATATCCTGCGCTATGATTACAATCCTGCAAATATGATTACAAAATTAGTATGAAATACTTACAGGAGATCTCAAATAAACGTGCATCCTCCTGTTGTAGTCTCTCGGTAATGTTTTTTTTTTCCATTTTCACCTTACAAAAAAACACAGTACGGAGAATTTTCGCAAAAAGACATTTGGCGCGCACACGCGAGATAAAATGGCTGACGATTATTCCGGCCTTATTCGAGACAGCTAAAATAACCGAGTTTTTCGGTAAACATAGCCGTCGTGGAATTGACTCGAAGAGAAGTGTTTGACGTTATTCAGCGAAAGCTCGGTTCAGTTTTCCGAGTTTTCTCGGTTTTCGTATACCGACCCAACAAACATCGGTGTCCTATAACCGCTTGTTCAAACAAATTTGGAGAAGTTGTTTAATTTTTCCTTCTAGAAAGCTGAATAACTTCTCCAAATTTGTTTGAACAAGCCATTATTCGACAACGATGTTTGTTGGGGAACTCTTGAATATCCTTGCTTTACCGTTTTGTTCGGTAAATCTATCATTTTTATCTGTCAAATATATCATATGGTAACCGAAATTCGGGTTTGACTCAAAAATTGCACCCGAATACAGTATATATAAACGATTTATTCGGTTTCTGGTTGGAAACCGATGCGGTTCGGTAGAAAATTGAACCGAGTTCGGTGTTATTTTCTAAGTGAGTATTAAAATAAAATTGAGGCAACTTTTTCGGACACGTAATTTTTGATTAACGCATTCATCATAATAAAGTTATTCAATCTTTTCTTATATTCTCAATCTGCGATACATGTCTGAGGAGATTACTTCTGGTACCCATCGATCCATCGATTTTTTATTTAATATTGCTCACATGAAGGTACATAAAACAAAGTTCAAATCCAAAAAACCGTTAAAGTTAAGTCATAAAAAAAACATTATCAGTTTACTTCAACTGTATCTCCCATTTTCTCGTCTTCAAAAAACATCAACCTACAAAAATCAACTGTTTTTTTTTTCATTATATTTTACTTACTAAAGTCAGAGATTACCGCTGTTTTAATACATTAAAAAATGAGTTATTTGGCACCCAATAGTGACGTCCGTGGTAGTGAACTGAACTGTTTATGTTCGGATTTATATGTATATGTATGTGTGTGTATTCAATCTAATCAATGGTATTATGAAAGAAATTTGTTTGCAATAATCCTCTAAGTGACCATAGCAGGCAGCTTTAATCCGGGAGCTAGAATAAGTGATAAAGCGTGTCCGGAAATATTTTTTGTAGCTTAGTCGCGTTAGTGGTCTGAGTCAACGTTAGAGTTTCTTTCAGTGTATGGTTTAGCTGTCTGTGGATCATTTCACCTTCGCGGCGACGTGCATATTTTTTACTTTTAAATTGAAGTTTTGAAAATGGCGCCGCGACAACAGGAGCTGTGAAATCTTATTTTGGACAGGTGGTTAGAAAATCCAAATCGTTCAAAGAAAACAAACGAATTTGGTCGGGGAGACGCAACAAACGGTATCCAATGTAATCAGCAAGTTTCTACAAATCAAAACAGTTCAGAAGAAGCCAACCAAGCAGTCGAAAAGGGGAACACGTAACAAACAAGATGAGAAACAATTGGTGACAGTATACAAGAGGGAGCCCAACATGTCGGTCAGAGATGTTGCCATAAAAGTGGATGTAGCTAAGTCAACTGTGCAGGACATTAAAGTGAAATGTGGACTGAGGTCATTCAAAGCCCAGAAGCAAATTCGCCAAGATGATAAAGGGCTGAAAAAGCTATATGATTCGTCGCTAATCAAACATACATGTTGCATCGTAGAGGACTATACGTCAAGGCTGACTTTTCACAAAGCCCAGGTAATAAATTCAACACAACGTTCTCAGAACACCCTGTTTTGGCCCGATTTTGCATCTTGTCACTACTCAACAGTGACGAAAAAAATTGTACGAGGGAAATAATGCCAGTGTGGTACCTCGTAACATTAATCCTTCAAACTGTTCAGTGCTCTGAACAATCGAGAAATTTTGAGCAACATTGAAGGCTGATTGTCGAACAATGGGAGGAGAGTCAAAATCAGTTCAAAACTTCAAGCAGATGTGGACAAAAGCTTACAAAATCTGACGACAGAAGATTCTCCAAACCTTGACGGCAGGAGTAAAGTCAAAGGTCCGAATGTTTGGACGTGAGGGTGAAATTTAAATCTATTATTGCAAACGTGTAAAGGAACATACATGAGGAAAATAAATGTTGAGAAAATGATTTGTTTGGATATAGGCTGTTTACTTATGTCGTGTGAGGAAAGGTTTCACTTTCAATTTACAAACCCGTTCAGAAGCACTTTAGTACACTTTAGATATTTATTTCGCACAAAATGTTGATGTTAATTTCTCATTTTTCACAAAAAAAAACTATGATGGAGAAAAGACTGCAAGGTGTACTTCGGAACTAGAGGTTCTACAACAGTGAACCAATTTCAAATCGCTAGTTGCACAATGATTGTTGCTACTACCACCACAACTGTGCATCTTGGCGTACAGCGTGCGAATGCTTTCCTACCCCTCGAACCGCATAGAAACGTAAAAAAAAACTTGTTTGTTTTTAATTCTTGGAGAATTACACTCTAGCAGACCAAATATATATGAGTTGCTAAATGTAAGTCTTCTACACCTTATTGAATCCTTTGTTTAAAACCACTGTTATTGTTTACAGACTGCACTACAACCTACATATTGAAATTAGTCTAATCTAAGCCTATTCTTCAAAGCCTACACTAAATTGTAAGTCTATATTACTATATTACTATTAGTTAAAATTTGTAAACTATTAGAAATAAATACTTCTTCAGCATGAGCTGATCTGGAAAAGAAAGTTTTCCAACCGCTAACGAACGTGTAGAGCTTTGTCCAACCGAACAAACTCAAGAATTTAAGGCACGATGGCTAACCTCGAAAACACTGCTAAATCCAACAACACAAACACCCTGTAGAGAATGTGAACGTCCGGATTGGGTTGACGACATGGTCGAATGTGAAGAGTGCGAAGACTGGTTTCATTTTAGCTGTGTGGGTGTCACAGGATCGGTCGCAAGTCGACACTGGACGTGTAACGATTGTTTACCAATCAGCGTCAACAGCCAGTCCTCCAGAGCGTCGACCCGCAAAGCATTAGAGCAGCAGCGACTGCAGGAAGAACAACAGATTCGCCGTAAGCGATTCCTGCAGGAAAAGGCTCTAGAGCAGAAGCGTATCGAACAAGAGCAAAAGCGAATTCTGGATGAAGAGGAGATGGAGAAAACCTTTCTTCAGGAAAAGTTCGATTTGCTGGAGATGCAAGAAGCTGACAAAGATGGTAGTGTTGTGAGTAACAGAGGCCGATGCAGGAACAGCCTCGAGAAAGTCAGCCAATGGATAAAGAGTGACGGAATGAAGGAACCCAAAGCCAGCACACCGAATGATGCGGCAGGAAAAGCACCAAATCCGGAAACCTCTCTCCGAAGCAACGCCTTTCGTCGAGACGGAAATGCGACGCTTCCTCAGCCGATTCCTTCTAGTATCCGTACGCCACATCAATCTCCTGCAACCGCGCTAGCTGATGGTCAACAAGTTGTACCGTATATCCACTCGGAGGTTTTCTCACGGTCCCTCTGCCCTGTACCCCATCCTCGTATGCAACCAACTGAGTATGTAACGGCTCCCCCACCACCAAACAGCGTTATACCAGATGATGCTACCATCGATGTACCACCGTTGCCATTCCAGTATGCACCTTCACAAGGAGAGATTGATCCTTCCCCTCGTTATCCCCGTGCTAGTGCTAGAGTCAGACGAGCACCTGCCCCAAGACAGCATCCGTTGCAATTCAATGTTGAGAATCAAGGCTCCGTTCCTTCTCCAGTGCGGGAGGTGCGAATACCATATAACATGAGACACGGGGACTCTCAAGTACATTCAGTGCCGGAGCTTGGAAATCATATCACTGGCATTAATTCAGGACCCTCAGCAATGCAAATAGCAGCCCGCCGCGCGATGTCTCGTGATCTCCCAGATTTCGATGGAAACCCAGAGGACTGGCCTATATTCATCAGCCAATATAACATCACAACCGAATGTTGCGGCTTTAGCACCGCCGAGAATCTCGTTAGGCTACAACGGTGCTTGAAAGGCCACGCTCGAGAATCAGTGCACAGTCGACTCCTGTTGCCTGCATCTGTGCCTCAAGTAATAGAAACACTGCGAATGCTCTATGGACGACCCGGATTGCTCATTGACACTCTGTTGAACAGAGTACGCACTACGCCAGCACCGAAGATGGAGCGTTTGGAAACACTGATCGAATTCGGAATAGAATTACAGGGACTCTGTGACCATTTGCAGGCAGCAGGAGAAATTGCGCATCTCAACAACCCATCGTTACTACAGGAACTTGAGGACAAGTTGCCCTCGCAATTGAAGCTCCAGTGGGCAATGAACAAGCAAACTGTGCCCGATGTGACGTTGCAGACACTAGCCACCTACATGTCACAAATGGTCTCTGCGGCGAGCCAAGTGACTAAAATCGTGGGATATTCTAGCGCTCGGCGGATGGGTGACCGGAGGAATAAAGAAAAACAAAAGGAGAAAGCGCAACTGTATACGCACATTTCGAGTCATAGAGAAAGTCAAACGAGCATCAACGCGAACCCCGGAGCTACAGTGCGCAATTGTGCAGTCTGCAATAAACCGGAGCATCGAGTAAAGGATTGTAAACAGTTCTTAGACCTGAGCGTGGAGAACCGCTGGCGTAGTGTTCACAACCTGAAACTGTGTCGAACCTGCCTCAACCAACATGGGAGAAGTCGATGTCGATTACCAACAAAGTGTGGAATCGACGGATGCGAATACAAACACAATCCGCTGCTCCATTCTAAAATGGTGAATGCGACCCAACACGTAACAACAGCTGAAAGCCATTCGCACCGGGAAGAAGAATCCAAAACTCTGTTCCGAGTCATTCCCGTAACACTGCAAGGAAGAAATGGAAGCGTGCGTACACATGCTTTCTTAGATGACGGCTCCTCTTTAACATTGGTGGAAAAATCAGTAGCCGAGCAATTAGGAGAGTCTGGACCAGCAGGAGCGTTGTACCTTAACTGGACTAGTAATGTAACGCGCTGTGAAGCAGATTCCCAGGAAATAGCTTTCAAAATCTCGGGAGTAAATGGAGGAAAATCCTTTCGAGTTCAGACAGCTAGAACAGTATCCGAGCTAAAGCTTCCAGTACAGTCACTCAACCTAGAAGAGCTATCCAAACAGCACTCACACTTGAAAGGACTTCCGATTGCCGATTACGAAAACGCTGTGCCACGTGTGCTCATCGGGTTGGACCAACTGAATTTGTCGATGCCGCTGAAATGCAAAGAGGGACGAAAAGGAGAACCAGTAGCAACGAAAACCCGCCTCGGATGGTGCATATATGGTGGAGGTAGCTGCGCAAAATCTGCGGGAGTGAGCTGCCATATCATGGAAGTTCATCCCGACAAGCATCTTCACGACATAGTTAAGCATTATTTTGAACAGGAAGATGCCGGAACCAAACCCAAGGTTGAATTGTCGTCTGCAGAAGATACGAGGGCGAAAAAGATCCTAGCCGACACGACCGTGCGTCGGGGTGACAGGTTCGAGACTGGCATCCTCTGGAAGTATGATAATTTCGAATTCCCGGAGAGTTATTCACTTGCACTCCGTAGATTGGAGTGTCTTGAACGCAGAATGAGTCGTGATCCCGCTCTGAAAGAGAACATACGCCAGCAAATTCAAGATTACCAGACTAAGGGCTATGCTCATCGCGCTTCGGAAGAAGAACTTTCGGGTGTCGATCCACGAAGAACATGGTACTTGCCACTCGGAGTTGTAACTAATCCCAAGAAGCCTGGTAAGATCAGATTGATCTGGGATGCAGCTGCCAAGGTAGATGGTATTTCTCTCAACACCGCCCTGCTAAAGGGACCCGATATGTTGTCTTCTTTGCCGGGCGTTCTATTTCGATTCCGAGAAAAACCAGTTGCAGTGAGCGGTGACATTCGCGAAATGTTTCACCAGATTTGCATACGACCTGAAGATCGCCACGCACAGCGCTTCTTGTGGCGGGAAGATCCAAGTCAGATACCGGACATCTTTATCATGGATGTTGCAACGTTCGGCTCCAGTTGCTCGCCATGTAGTGCGCAATTCGTCAAGAATTACAACGCCTCGGAGTTCTCAGCAGACTATCCAAGAGCATCGGAAGCCATAATCAAAAGCCACTACGTGGACGACTTTTTGGATAGCTTTGACACCGTCGAGGAAGCACAAAGGGTAGCAACTGAGGTGAAGTTGATCCATCGAAAAGGCGGATTTGAAATCCGTGGGTGGTGCTCTAATTCGCCTGATGTACTCCGCCATCTTGGAGAAACGGCAGCTACGGAAACAAAAAACCTGAGCATGGATAAAAACGACGGAATAGAAAGAGTCCTGGGAATGCTGTGGTTGCCTTCTGAGGATGTTTTGGGGTTTTCCACAGAAATGCAAACGAACGTCGCTGCTATCATTAACGAAGGCCGACGACCTACTAAGCGCCAAGTTCTGCGATGCGTCATGTCACTATTTGACCCTCTCGGACTATTGGCCACGTACACAGTGCACGGCAAGATCCTAATCCAATCCATTTGGCGCTCGGGAAAGGACTGGGATGAAGAAATCGGAGATGTGGAGTTCAACCGTTGGACAAAGTGGATTACAATCATGCGACAGATCGATCATATTCACATTCAACGCTGCTACGTTGGCAAAACCTCTTCTACATCAATCCGTTCTATCCAGCTACACATCTTCGTAGACGCGAGTGAAGAAGCGTACAGTGCTGCTGGATACTTTCGTTTCGTCCTTGTAGATGGAAGCGTCATCTGCAACCTAGTCACGGCGAAGACGAAAGTTGCACCTCTCAAACCACTATCAATACCCCGACTGGAACTGCAAGCGGCCGTACTCGGAACCAGGCTGGCTGCCTTTGTTACCGAAAACCACACCTTCTGCATTGAGAAAAGATTCTTCTGGTCGGATTCCAGCACGGTCCTCGCTTGGATCCGGTCAGACGCCCGTAAATACCGACAGTACGTCTCTTGCCGCATCGGAGAAATTCTTTCACTAACAGAAACCAGCGAGTGGAGGTGGGTGCCGACCAAATTGAACACTGCTGACGAAGCCACAAAGTGGGGACACGGTCCGTGTTTATCGCCAGAAGGGAAGTGGTTCCAAGGCCCCGATTTTCTATACAACTCTGAGCTACAATGGCCAATACAGAACTGCCAAAAGAACGCAGTTACGGAGGAAGAACTTCGATCCTGTTTTGTGCACGGAGTCACTGTATTCGAACCAACAGTGAAATTTGATAGGTTTTCTCGATGGACGCGGCTTCTGAGAGCAATCGCTTACACACAACGATTTATACGCAACGCTCGTGGAACTAAAATGCAGCGGGATCTGACACCATTGAATTCCGTTGAGATGGCAAACGCGGAAAACATCCTTTGGCGACTTTGTCAGCAAGAATCGTACCCAGACGAAATTTGTCAGCTGAAGGCCGGTAAAACCGAGGTAGATAAATCGTCACCAATCTTCAAGTTGTCACCGTACGTTGACGAAAATGGAGTACTGAGGCAAGACGGACGCATTGGTGCAGCGTCTAACGTAGAATTCAACGTAAAATTCCCGATAATCCTACCGAAGACGCATCGTATCACAACTCTACTACTAGATCATTACCACAGGAAAAACCACCACGTGAATGCTGAAACCGTTGTAAATGAGGTAAGGCAAAACTTCTATATTCCCCATCTTCGGACAGAAATACGTAAAACGGCACACTTATGTCAATGGTGCAAAATCAATAAGTCACAACCATCTACGCCGAAAATGGCACCGCTGCCTGCTGCCAGATTAGCGTCGTTTGAACGTCCTTTCACATACGTCGGAGTTGACTTTTTTGGGCCGGTCTTGGTGAAGATTGGTCGCAGTCAGGCAAAACGCTGGGTGGCCTTGTTCACGTGTCTAACCATTAGAGCAGTGCATCTAGAAGTTGCCCATAGCATGAGCACGGAAAGTTGTATTACCCCCATGCTTTCGCCGTTTTGTTGGGCGTCGAGGAGCTCCTTTGGAAGTTTACACTGACAACGGCACCAACTTTCAAGGCGCCGAAAGAGTGCTTAGACAACAAATCAACAATCACTTAGCGGAGACCTTCACCAACGCCAACACCAGGTGGTTCTTTAACCCTCCCTTAGCACCGCACATGGGTGGATCCTGGGAGAGGTTAGTACGGTCGGTCAAGGTCGCCATCGAAAAGTATCGATACGGGAAGAAAGCTACACGATGAAGGATTCCTAACTTTACTAGTTGAAGCCGAAAGTATCGTCAACTCTAGGCCACTGACTTACTTACCTTTGGAATCAGAGGAGCAAGAGGCCCTAACGCCGAATCATTTTTTGCTTGGGAGCTCCAGTGGAATCAGGCAACCCGCCGCAAATCCCACGGATCATCGGGAAGCAGTCCTAAGCAGCTGGAATCAAATCCGTCATCAGCTAGATCACTTTTGGCGACGTTGGCTCAGGGAGTATCTGCCGGACGATCTGTAAACGGGACAAAATGGTCTGAGATACAAAACAAATCAAAGTAGGAGATCTAGTGCTCATTGCGGATAACTGCAAACGGAGTAGCTGGATACGCGGACGAGTAACGGAAGTACAACCGGCACCAGATCGGCCGGGTGCGACGAGCCACGGTTCAGATGAGCTCGGGATTCATAAGAAGGCCAGTTAGCAAGCTGGCCGTGCTAGATGTCGATTATCAAGGTAAAACTGCTCCAGATACGCAGTGTTACGGGGGCCGGAATGTTGCTACGCAGTCTGGCAACGCTGGTCATCTCACCGCCGATGGACATGCGTGAGTTCTCTCACCTCCTACCAGTGTACTTTGACAGGCTCGATGTCACTTGAATGTTCAGGGAAGAAACGGAAGAAAACAGTGAAATAGGACAGAAAGCGCGTGTCACTTCAGATCGATAGTTATACATTAGAATTGGTCGTTATTTGCGTAATTATCTAAACTTAATTATAACTTATCATATAAATTTGCAAGGACTTTTTATATTTAGTTGAAAATTAAACCTAATAGAGAAAAGTAAGCTATAAAATCTATTATTCTAATGTATAAACAAACTTAACCTAAAATTGATCCCAAATAGGCCTACACTCAATTCTTGGAGAATTACACTCTAGCAGACAAATATATAAGAGTTGCTAAATGTAAGTCTTCTACACCTTATTGAATCCTTTGTTTAAAGCCACTGTTATTGTTTACAGACTGCACTATACAACCTACATATTGAAATTATTCTAATCTAAGCCTATTCTTCAAAGCCTACACTAAATTGTAAGTCTATATTACTATATTACTATTAGTTAAAATTTGTAAACGCTAATAAAATAAATACTTCTAGCTTGAGCTGGATCTGGAAAAGAAAGTTTTCCAACCAGCTAACGAACGTGTAGAGCTTTGTCAGAATTTTCATTTGAGAGGAGAAGCTAGAGCTAAGAGTTTTTGGTTAACTAACACGGAGAAATGACCAGAACCGAATTTTAATTAGCAAATTTCAATCATCAATCATGATTTCTCCGACGCACCAACTTTTAGGTTTGAAATGCAAACCTAAATACTGAAATGATAAAAATGACAGAAAATACAATTGGGGTCTTAGGGGGAGACCTCGGCGTAGTGGTTAACATCCATACCTCTCACGCCAAAGTCACGAGTGCCAAAATTACAATCATTCAAAATAAATGCACAACAATACATTAATACACTATATATATTTTAATTCGCACTAAATACGCAAATTAGAATATAAATACGACGACCTGAATCGAAAATACAGTATTAAATCGCCCCTCGGTTTTCACCATATCATATACCTTATTACTATTATACACAAACAGACATGAAATTCATAAGGTGGTGTATGAAATTAATATTTTTTTGAGAAAATCATTACGAACTGAGATATAGCGAATTTGTTTTTGAACCTAGGTTGGAACCAGTTCCAACCTGCGATACCCGAAATAATTGCTAGTGGAAACTTCAACCCGATTTGAATTACAAATAAAGACAAGCACACCGAAATTCAACACACAACTATCCGACCCAATCTTGATACCCGATCCAGGTTGTCAGTGAATCAAAAATGAATTCGCTATTAACTTTTTTTTTATTTATTGAAGAGAATGCTATTGAGAGAATGCGAAAGTTTTAAAAGAATATGCGATAGAATGGTAAGAGTTTGTGGAACTTACGTGTCTAAGGATAGACGTTTGGAATCGTCGTGCACCCATTTTGTTTATACAGATAGGCAAACTTAAACTCTATGCGGTATGATATCCGGTTGGGATCAGCGGGGGCATAGACTCTGAGCCAACACTTCTAGACGTGGGACAGAGGCAGATATCCGATCTGCTGACGTTGTCGGCTGGGTAGACCTTGAAGATGTTGCAGAAGTTCTTCGTGGTTCCGATGCATTTGGTATACGACAAGAGAACCGAGATGAGGACACCCTTCGACGTGCCAATGGAGCTGGATGTTTACAGTACATGATGATCGCCGTATCGTCGGTCATTGTTGAATTACTGGCTGAATGAAAAATATTGCGAAAAAAATGAATGAATTTAAGTTTTAACGTGATTATACATGGTATAAACATCGGATTAAGCATTAATGCAACGTATAATCATGTCTAAGGAGAAAAGTTATTATAAATTTATATAATAGGGGGTTTTAATTAAAAAAAAAACATGGTTTTTTCCATCTGTATCGATGATGGGCATTTTTCCTAGCACAAACATATTTTTTATGAATCTCAACTATTTTTTCTCGATTTTTAAACAAGAAAAATCTAATCATTTTTATTTTCACAAACTGAGTTGCAGTTTCACAAAGTGACATTTATACAAAGTGACAGCATTTAATTTTCAGTAACGGGGGCTCCCATTATGACATATATGTCAACTTATGTATGCTAAAAATCAATGGTTGGTTCGTTGGTTTAGGTAGTCTGTTTTTTGTAGCGTGTTTCATGGTGAAATAGGATGGTGTTGTCTTGCAATCATTATTTTTTGAAATTGTTTTTTTCAATAGTTTCGCTTGTCAAAATTAAAAAATAAATTAAATGCCGGTATATTATTATATTTACTATCGAACAATGTTATAATCCACATACCCCCTATAATACCCTATTTACCTAATTTAGTGTTTCCAGTGGTTAATTCACGTCGTCCAATTGTTTACGTCTGTAAGATGTACTTATATCAGCTCTAAAATATTTGGATCATAAGGATTCAGAATTCACTAAGAGTAACTAAAACAATAACATGCGGCTCGGTTTTTGTTATTTCATAAATTTACCTTATGATTATTATGCACAAACAGCAGTCATGAAATTCACAAGGCAGTTTTATGAAAATGATAAGAATGACTTGAGAAAATCATTACTATTAACTCAGAGGACCATAGTTGCACTCATGTCTGTTATAAAGGGTGTCCACGATGAAATTGCCACACACAAAATTGATTCGCAAAATTCGAGTTTTCATCCGATTGCCATCAAATTTTCAGGGATTGAGAAATAACTATTAAACTTCATTTTACCATTTTACTCGTATTTTATTTACAGTCTATACGCAAATGCCCGCACCTTGGCCTTAACCCTGGCCATAAGATTCTGCACAACCTGTGAATCAACCGTTTTTTGCATGTAAACCCATACTTTCTTCAGTTCCTCGACTGTCTTCACTACCTTAGGTCGTTTAAGAAGGTGCTGCTTCATAATCGCCCAGTACTTCTCGATGGGGTGGAGCTCCGGAGTGTTGGGAGGGTTGAACATTTTCGGCACGAAATTGACCTTATTGTCCGCATACCACTTCAGCACGTCCTTGGAGTAGTGGCATGAGGCCAAATCCGGCCAGAAGATTGTTGGGACGTTGTGGGCCTTCAGGAGAGGAAGCAGCCGCTTCTGGGGGCACTCTTTTATGTACACCTGTCCGTTCATCGTGTCCTGGGTCACGAAAGGTGCACTCCGCTTCCCGCACGTGCAGATGGCTTGCCAAACCAGGAATTTCTTCGCAAATTTGGACATCTTCTGAGTGCGGACATGCTCCGGAACGCTGAACTTATCCTTGGCCGTGAAAAACAGGTTGCCGGGGATCTGTTTGAAGTTGGCCTTCACATATGTTTCGTCGTCCATGATGCAGCATTCATCTTTCGTCAGCATGTTGAGGTACAACTTCCTGGCACGGGTTTTGGCGGACTTGTTCTGCTTCTCGTCGCGATTAGGGGCCTTTTGTACCTTGAACGTTCGAAGCCCAGCCTTAGTTTTGGCCTTCTGGACAAAACTTCGGCTTAGGTGCAGCTTCTTAGCCACATCCCGAACGGAGGCGTTCGGATTTCGGTTGATGGCTCCAACTACGCGGTTGTGATTTTGGTGTTGTACGGAATACTTTTTCCTTCACTTCTGGGCTTCCGATCGGTGGTCAACCGTTCCTCGAACCGCTTAATCACTCGCGACACCGTGGAATTCGTGATTCCCAACGTTTTAGCGATGGAACGATGCGAGAGATCCTTGTTCTCGTGATGAATGCGCAAGATTTTATCACGCACGAGCTGTTCTTTCGACTCCATTTCCGCGAGTTTTGATCACAGGACTTTAAAACTAAAGGATGTAAATAATGCACTATGAACTAAATCCACCCAAATTTTTATTAAATTCTACCCAACGGTTAAAAAGTTAGAGCAATTTCATAGTGCGGCAATTTCATCGTGGACACCCTTTAAGGAATGTTATGAACCATGTAGATACTATTAAATTGTCTTTAAGGGAAGGTTTTTCCTGGCAATTGATGCTTCTAGTTAGGGGTCCCTGGGAGTAAGATGAAGTCATATTCAACAAAAAAATCCAATTGTACAGTCTTGCGTCGATTGTTTTCATTCATCTAAACCAGATAAAGACAACGAGAAAGCCATCAATCTGTACACAGAAGCGATCGAGCTGAATGTAAACAATGCCATCTACCATGCGAACCGTAGCTTCGCCTACCCGCGACAAGAAGCATTCGGATACGCGCTAAATGATGCAAGTCCGGGCGATCACTTGCAACCCGGCCTATTTGAAGGGCTACTACCGAAGAGCAGGAGCGTACATGGCGCTCGGCAAGTTCAAGCTTGCCCTACAAGATCTGGAGTTCGTGGCGAAGCGGTGCCCAAACGATAAGGACGCCCAGCTAAAGTACACCGAGTGCAACAAGGTCGTGAAAAAGATGGTATTCGAACGGGCGATCTCCGTCAACAAGCAGGAGAAAAGTCTGCTCGAGATGTGTCGGGATCTGGAGTCGGCAAGTGAGTATTTTTTTTTACCAGCAGGTTAGGCCGAGTGTTGTATTTGGGATTTGTTTTTCAATAGCAATCGAGGTAGACTACGAAGGACCAAAGATGGACGACGGCAAAGTGACGCTTGAGTTTATGAAGCAGCTGATGGAGTGGTACAAGAATGAGAAGAAGCTGCATAAAAACTTTGCTTATAGGGTAAGTCCGTGGATTAAAAAAAAGGTGGTTAACCAAACGATTTTTCTGCAGATTTTGTGCGACGTGGAAGCTTTGTTTAAAAAGCAACCCTCGCTGGTAGACATCACTGTTCCGGATGAATGCAAGTTCACCGTTTGTGGCGATATCCACGGACAGTTTTACGATTTGCTCAATATTTTTGAAATTAACGGACCGCCTTCGGAAACCAATCCATATCTGTTCAACGGAGACTTTGTCGATCGGGGTTCGTTCTCTCAGTGGAGTGCATATTTACGTTGTTTGGATTTAAGTTGTTTTACCCGAATCACTTCTTCCTGTCGAGAGGTTTGTATTGGTTAGCAGATAGCTAGTAGTTTGATCCTTTAACGTTTTGAATACTTCAAGGCAATCACGAGAGTGTAAATATGAACCAAATGTACGGCTTCACCGGCGAGGTGGTGGCCAAATACTCGCAAACCATGTCGGAGATGTTTACAATTGTGTACAACTGGCTTCCGTTGTGTCACTGCATCAACCAGAAGGTGCTTGTCATGCATGGTGGCCTGTTCTCGAAGGACGGAGTATCGCTGGACGATCTCCGGTCGATTGATCGAAACAGACAACCACCGGAGGAAGGATTGATGTGTGAGCTGTTGTGGTCCGATCCGCAGCCACAAGATGGGCGGGCCCCATCCAAGCGTGGCGTCGGAATTCAGTTCGGGCCGGACGTAACGAAAGCCTTCCTAGCGCATAACAAACTGGACTACGTCGTTCGGAGTCACGAGGTCAAGGACGACGGGTACGAAGTGGCGCACGATGGCAAATGCATCACAGTGTTCTCGGCACCCAACTATTGGTGAGTATCGGTATTTTTGGGGGATTGCGTTTTTATGCAAGAGTGTTTAGAAATAAGCGAACTGTCGATGGCTTTCGATTACTGAAAAAAAACCTTCCTAAACAACAAAGTTCGTAGCGACGATTTGAACTCTTTACTTTCAGCCCAAGCGGTGCTGTCAGTTCGGTGTATAAATACATTCCAAACTACGATTAGATTGACCTTTAAAATATCGGTTTCTGTCCAATTTCAGTGACGCCATGGGTAATTTAGGAGCGTTCATCAACCTGAAAGGAAACGATTTGACGCCCCAGTACAAAACATATGCCGCTGTCGTAAGTATCCCTACCTCACGCCAATCCCTTCGGGACGTGTCTATAGCAGGACTCTTATTCTTCCGCAGCCGCATCCCAAAGTCAAGCCGATGGCGTACGCCAGCTCTTTAAGTCTACTTGCGTAGTACCTTGGACTTGCGAAGACTGTCAAACTAAAGCTGAGCAGTTCAAAACGACCCCAGGATTCGCCGAACAAGCATGAACCAACCTGGTATGCTTGTCCCAGTGAAAGAAAAAACGCTAACACAAGCGTTACTGCCGTTCTGTTTGAGAAACACATTTTTGTTTTTAACAAGCTGTTTGAAATTGTAGAAATATTGTGCTTTAAAATTTTAATTTTTTTTTTATTAGTTCTAAAAAAAACATTGGATAAGTTTGAGTTTGATATTATTATTTTTTTCAAAACAGCGAATCCTTAAGGAACAATAAAATGAATGGGGAATCGAACTGAAACAAAAATGTACTTTAGATTCACTAAACATATGTTTTGAAACACATAGTAAAAATGAACTGTTGTTTAGTTCTAGCCTGTTAGGTTGCGGGCAAATGCATACAAAAATTAATAGTTAAGAAACAACTACTAGGGAAGAAAGAAAACAATTGTAGATAAATTTAGAACAAAACACCGTGATCGAAGCTGAGTACGACCAACACACAGACACATTCTTACTGCTAGGTTTTCGTAGTGAAATTACACTATCACACCAAATCACACTGACTATTACTTGCGATAGAATTCTAGAACATTATACTAAAACCAAAAAAAGGTAACCCTGTTTTCTACGGCATCCGGACACAGAATTTCACCGGATCGGCTGACATTCTATTTTCGCAGCTTACAAATCTGTTTGTTTGAAACGAACAGTGGAAAAAAAAAACAAAAATATACCGCCTACCGTAAAAATCGTAGGGGAATCCGAAATGTCGAATGTGTTTGCGGATATGGAACAAGTTGTACTAAGTTTTAGGGAAACAAATATAGTAATAAAATATCAAATAATGTTTCAGAAAAAAAACCAGATACAGTTTATTTTCCGATGGTCCAAGACCTGAACGGATTTACTTCCGTCACAAGCAACCATCAATAATTGAAAATTATTTGTCAGGGATGCCAGATACTTTTTTCAAAAGTCTGTATCAATCTCATTGAAATGTCTGTATTTGTCTGTATAAGGGTTTTCGTTTTGGTTTTAAGGTGCTTCGATGGAAAAAAAAATTGAAAATCGCTATTTATCGATGCTGACAAACGAGTAGAGGTGAGATAATGTTTTGTAAACATCGCATTAACAAAAATCTAACGCAAAAGAGATTGCAATTTCACATTTTATTTATAAATGTCAACTTTCTGTTCACTTTCATACATATGATTAAATCATTGTAATTTTTCAATCCCTAAATATGAACCAATCAAAATAATTTGATCTTTTACATTTGATGTTTTGAAAAATTCTAGGCAACTCGCTTATTATCATTATTCATAAATTTAAGGAAACTCCTTCACTTCACTACTACAAATTAATTAATTCCAAAGGCTTGAGCTACAGTGACCGGCAAAAATAAAGATCCACCTTTGATCAATGTATTATTGTTGAGAAAAAAACACGTATTTTTGAAAAAGTTGGGTATTCCAATACATGTTTCTGAAAAATAAACATAGACGAACCATTTCAGTACAAAAATAACGATCACTTTTATTCCTTGCATAAAATAAAAAACAAAATTATTGGAGTTTAGTAAAATACGTATGACATAAAAAAAGATCCACTTCATGTATGAATAAAAAAAAATAATCGAAAGAGTTGGAATCAACTCTTCAATAGTCAATATGACCTCCCTTCGATTCAATGATGGACTGCAATCGTTTCGGGATGCTTTCGACTAGGTTTCTGAGGTGTTGTGGATCCAACTCATTCCAGGCCTGCTCCAGTGCCGCAAAATATGTTTGCTTGTTTGTTACGTGGGTTTTTTCGACTCTATTGTCGAGAATTGCCCAGAGATTTTCAATTTAAATCTGGGCTCTGGGGAGGCCATTCCAAGGGTTTAATCCGACAGGCACGGAAAAAAGCTTGTGTTTTCTTGGCCGTATGCTTTGGGTCGTTGTCTTGCTGAAAAATGTAATTATCTTCCAGACCCATTTTCAGCAAAGATTCTTCCATATTCTCGTTCAGAATATCTATATACCCATCTGCCGTCATAATACCACTGATTAGAACCAGATTCCCCACTCCAAACCATGAGAAACAGCCCCAGACCATGATATTTCCACCGCCGTGCTTCATGGTCCCTTGTAGATGTTTATCCTTCAGCCCTTCATCGCTTTTCCGCCAAACTTGCAGTCGTCGTTTTCTGTTGAACAGCTCAAACTTTGATTCGTCTGACCCAACAACCCGTTTCCAGAACTCCAGTGGCTTATTTATATGGTTTCTTGTAAACCGCAATCGCTTCTCCTTATTCACCCTACTTATGAACGGCCGTTTCCGAGCAAAATGACTTTTCAAACCGTGCTCAGCAATGCGTCGCCGAACTGTACGTTCGGATATCGAAAGGCTTAGCTTTTCTCTGAGCGCACGGATGGTAACAAACGGATCCTTTTTAATTTTTCGGATAATTTTAGTGTCTTCGCGGTGATCAGACTTGCGATTGCGTCCACGTCCTGTTCGATCTGCGACACTTCCAAGCTTTTGGTATTTTAAAACTATTTTCTGCACTGCACCACGGCTTACACCATACTTTTCGGCAACTTTGCGCTGAGATTCGTTTTTTGAGCAATCGCGCACGATAAGATTTCGAACTTGGACTGTTATATTCTTTCCTCCCATGATCGATTCCTAATAAAACTCGCCACTTAGGCTAAACTCACTTATTTCTCACATCTGTAGCAATTATCTGTGATGGATGTAAATAAAGGAATGTCAAAAGCATGATCAACAAGGGGTAAGTCAAGTGGATGTACACGGAAAGTATTTTTTTTCCTAGTGGATCTTTTTTATTGACGTACCGTAAACACATGCTTATTTCGTTTTTCACATGCTGTTGGCTGAAATGAATATTTATATTCAAACTTTTACGCTAAACCTCATGAATGATACCCAAATATGTACAGTACGGGTAAGAAAGTTGCTATTGATACGAAGTTGTAAAGATATCTATGCCTGATTAGTATACGGCTCGATGGATCTTTTTTTTCGCCGGTCACTGTACTTAAATTTTGCTGTACATATCGCTTGTCAACAGAAATTTCAAATTAGATGAAATTTCAACCACTCCGTTTTGCTTTTGTGCGATGTATCGTACTCTTTGGCCGACAAAATGCCTTTCATGGTTTATGTGGCAGTGCGATTGTGAGCATTGGTTTTATTGATAGTTAATTGAAATAATTGTATGATGTAACATATGTTTAAAGATTTCAGCTCTATTAGGGGCTGCAGTTCGTTGAACTTTGCTCTTTTTAAAGGACTTTTGCTGAAAAATGAATGGCAAAGGCATTTCAGAATGAATAAATTCGGACAGTCGTTTTTAAATAGTACACTTACAGAATGTTTCCACCGTGCATAACACTCACTCCATCTACACCGAACCCTATGAACTTCTTTTTGTACAAAATCAAAGTCTTCATTAAACTTAGTAACAATGGCACTGTATACCGTAGTAGCAGCGGGTGGATAGTCAGGAAGAAAAGGAATTTTTTTTTTGGCTCAGGAAGTACTAGAACACCCGTCCCACGCTCAGTCGCAAGCTTAATAATTCGCCCCTAAGACCGTAACTCACACCAATACACTCTCAAATATTCTGTCAAAATAACATAGCGAATCAAAACAAAAACAAAGATACTTGTACCAAAAGGTACTGAAAAGCGCAAGAGTGCATGGCAAGGTGCAGAATGCAAGGTGTACTAGGGGTTCTACAACAGTGAACCAATTTCAAATCGCTAGTTGCACATTGATTGTTGGTAGTAGCATCCGCTTCAGCAAGCTCGAGTACGTGATAAAAAGAATCTCGAATTGACAGTTCATTGCTATTCCAATAGAAAATCCTCACTACTAAGACCAATTGACTCATCGATTATAAGACTAAATGGTTTGGACCGCATCATTGCCACCAATTCTTGGTGATGCGATTCGCCAGGGAAATTCGTTATCATGGCCGTATTTTTAGTTTGTTTCTGTGATACGTCCTAGACAAGGGTCAAATCAGTGAAAACAACCTTATAAAACAACCAGGCACATACTTGTACTTCTACGTCCCTCACTGGTTTGTTTTTTCGCCAACAAAATGGTCCAACTTCAGACTGTCAATGATTTGCTTACAAGGACGTATGAGACTTTCCCTATCGCCAAATTTTTTTTTAATCTAGAAATTCGCCAAAATGAATGTCTGTATATGTCTGTAACATTTTCCAAATGTCTGTATAATGTCTGTAATCTGCATAATGTCTGTATGCATGGTGAAATGTCTGTATAAATACAGACATGTCTGTATATCTGGCATCC